>CANSNZ010000033.1:1242500-1482500 GCA_947646795.1 Beta lomatogona | reverse complement strand
ATCCTGGCTTCATTTTAGTTAACCGTAAGTGGTTAGAGAAACTAGGACCAGACCCTAATTTCTTGTCGTCTTTCATGCCCATGCCGGGCTTCTCCTTTGTCATTCCTAATAACGACGCGACGATCTTGAGTGCTCCCAGGAGCCATTTCGCCGTCTATAAACTGGCCTTAGATGCTGGATTGAGGTTTCCTCTTCACGACTTCGTAGAACAAGTGCTGCAGCACTACCACATCGGCCATAACCAGCTGGCACCAAACGCTTGGCACAACATCCTGACGTTTATTGCCGTCTGCGAGCTACGCGGCCTAGCCTTTTCCCTTCAAGCCTTTACCCATATCCATTATGCGTCTAAGGTACCTGGGGCTGTGGACGGAGCATGACTCAGCATCTGCAACCGTCCAGGCTTCATGACAGCTTGGGGGAAATCGTCAAAGATGCACGATAGGAAAGCCTATTTCATCTTTTTACGGGCGTCCAGCGACTATGTCACAGAGAGCTACAGATATTATAATAGATTCGTCACTAATACTGGACGGAAGCGGTCTTGGCTGGAGTTGGAGGACGACTTTGACGAGGAGGTGGTGGAGTACTTCAGAGTGAAAGAGTACTCCAGACCTGGCCATCGATCTTTTAAGGGACCGTCTAACTGGATACCCTTTAAGGAAATGTTTTACCAAGACGACTTCTTGGTCGCTGCCGGCTTGCGGTTGGCTGAGGATAAAGGTATATTTAAAATCATCCAAGTAAAACTCTTCGTCCATAACTCATATGACGAACACACATTTTTTTTTTATTTGCAGACTCGGCCAGACAACGCCTCAAACCATCTTGGACGGGGGATATCAGCATGTCCCAATTTACAGATAATCTGTGGAAGGAGTATGCAAAGAGTAGCGCCGAAAAAAGGGCGGAAACATTTTTATTTATATATATATATATATATATATATATATATATATATATATATATATATATATATATATATATATATATATATATATATATATTTTTTTTTTTTTTTTTTTTGACGAGGACCATATGAGCTCGTCCGGAATTGGCATCCAATTCTGGGACGTGGGACACCCAAAGAAGGAGAGCATCCAGACTTGGACGGTCACCTCCTTGGGCCCACGCTCGTCCAAGAATTGATGTCCAATTCTTGGACGAGAGTCACCCAAAGAAGGAGAACGTCCAGACTAGGACGGTCACCTCTTTGGGACCATGCTCGTCCAAGAATTGGTGTCCAATTCTTGGACGAGAGTCACCCAAAGAAGGAGAACGTCCAGACTTGGACAGTCACCTCTTTGGGGCCAAGCTCTTCCAAGAATTGGTGTCCAATTCTTGGACGAGAGTCACCCAAAGAAGGAGAACGTCCAGACTTGGACGGTCACCTTCTTGGGGCTAGGCTCGTCCAGGAGTTGGTGTCCAATTCTTGGACGAGAGTCACCCAAAGAAGGAGAACGTCCAGACTTGGACGGTCACCTTCTTGGGGCCATGCTCGTCCAGGAGTTGGTGCCCAATTCTTGGACGAGAGTCACCCAAAAAAGGAGAACGTCCAGACTTGGACGTTCACCTTCTTGGGGCCATGCTCGTCCAAGAGTTTTGCACCAAATCTTGGACGAAGGTCAGCCAAGGAAAGAGATCGTCCAGACTTGGACGGTCACTTCTTTGGGACCGTACTCGTCTGGATTTTTGCATCCAATTTTGGGGCGAGGGTCAGCCATAGAAGAACGTCCATACTTGGACGGTCACCTTCTTGGGGCCATACTCGTCTGGATTTTTGCAATAGTAGTTATTTTTGTTTTTTTTTTTTTTTTTTTTTTTTTTTTTTTTTGGACGATCAATCTGATGCCTTTACTTTTTGCAGAAAAATGCTCCTACAAACAAGCTTCCACCTGGGAAGTCGTCCTCGTCCAAGAAGAGGCCCACTACAGCCGCTGACCAGCCTTCAGCGAAGAAGCCTAAGGGCTTTACAAGGAAGAGGGCGGATAAGGCGGCTCCTGCTGCCGAGAGTGGGGAGAAAAGCATGCCTCCCCCACAAGCCAAGGCTCTTAAAAGGGAGCCTTCGACTGCCGGATCGGCCGAGGAGGGAAGGGATGCACACGCAGCTGTGCCGCTCAGCGTTTTGCCGGCCGACTCTGCCGAGGTCAACCCAGAGTCCGCCTTGGCTTTGGTTGCACCGGGATCTGATGCTGCTGCCGAGAACTATCCAGGGTTCAGCGGCTCGGTGGCAAAGCTGGTGCCACAGATGCCTCTAGCTGTTTGGACGGCATCAATTTCGTCTGGTGAGTCGTATTACCCCAACATAGTTAGGACGATGCGGGTCGGTGGACGGTCCATGAGTCCGTCCAATAGACAAGCCATCGTCTTCCCTATCAAGATAACTGACTCTCCCCCTCTTTCAGATAAGGGCAAAGACCCTGCTATTCCCCCAACTCCTCCCACTGCTGATTCGGACGAGGAGTCCTCTCCTGCCTTCGCCAAAATGTCAAGGCTGGAGAAAGAGCGGCTGAAGCAGGAGCTCTTCAAATGCTTCCCTGAATCCTACATCAAGGGATTAAGGGGAGCGTCCGCCGGGCATGTGGGCTACATGTCTCAGCTTGCTGCCGAGGTATTGCTTTATGACTGCCTTGTTTTATACTTGTACAAATTTTCACTTTGCAAATCGTCTAATAACTTGATTTGTTTTCCTTGCCCCAGCTTCTGGCTTGCAGCATGCTAACTGAAGATTGGGCGAGGGAGCTTAGAAAGGAAAATAAGCACCTCGTCGACCAAGCTACAACGGCAGGGGACAAAGCCATTCACGACATCGAGATGGCTAACACCCTTCATCGCCAGTCGCTGGAGGCCTTGGAGAAGAGATCGGCACTCCTGGAGTCTGAGAACAAGAATCATCTTGTTAAAATCAACCAGCTATATACCGAGCAGGATCGTCTAAAGATGATCATAGACGCTCTCTCTGCTGAGTTGAAAGGCGAAAGGGATGTCGCTCTTATTGCTGCCGCTGAGCTGAGAAGAGAGAACATTCTCCTAAGGGCAAAGACTGCCCGTCTGGAAAGGGAGGCGGCCAAGGCCTTCGACGATGCCAAGGAAGGGTTGAAACAAGTCGTCGAAACGGCCAAGGACTGGGCCGTCAAAGCCTTTGGGATTCTAGCTGAGGAAGCTGAGGTCCCCAGCTTCGTTCGTCGTCTGGAGTATCAAGAGAGCGTCCATCGGGCTATGGTATGTGCCGAGGAACCTCCGGAGTTTGAGGAGTCAGACGACGAGGCTGCTGCTGAGGTGGAGACCCCAGAAGATGACCAAGAAACCCGCTCTGAAGACAAAGCCTAAGCTTAGGTTTATTTTCATGTTTCTTGGCTTGTTCGCTGCTGTATCTTTAACTCTTCAGCTCTTAAGTTGTAATTCTTTACCAATAATATATGAAAGAGAATTTTTGCCAATTGCCTGCCTTTTATCTTTCTGAATTCTAATTTTGACTAAGTATAATATTACCTTCGTCATGATCGTTGGACGTCTAGCACAGATGCTTAATTTGAGAGCAGCGTGCTTGGCTTTAGACGATCGTAACTTTTCAATAATTTTACGAAGCACAAGAATCAACCCGTCCTGAACTATCGGACGATCTGCTTTTCCTGAAGATTACAAAATTCTATCTGAAATGCACAAGTAAAAATGTGACTCGTCCTGATATTATTGGACGGTCTACAATATTTAGAGCCTTTGATAATTGCATATGCATCCAAGTACCAAAAGAGGCTCGTCTGGGGCGGTTTGCCAAACACAAAAACGAGAGGATTGCCATCCTAGGCTTGAACGATTACCAATTTCTGGACGAGGGTCACCCAATGAAGGAGAACGTCCATACTTGGACGGTCACCTTCTTGGGGCCATCTTCGTCTGGAATTGGCCTCCAATTTTTGGACGAGGGTCACCCAATGAAGGAGAACGTCCATACTTGGACAGTCACCTTCTTGGGGCCATCTTCGTCTGGAATTGGCCTCCAATTTTTGGACGAGGGTCACCCAATGAAGGAGAACGTCCATACTTGGACGGTCACCTTCCTGGGGCCATCTTCGTCTGGAATTGGCCTCCAATTTTTGGACGAGGGTCACCCAATGAAGGAGAACGTCCATACTTGGACGGTCACCTTCTTGGGGCCATCTTCGTCTGGAATTGGCCTCCAATTTTTGGACGTCCATTACCCGACTAAAGAGAACGTCCCATAATGTAAGCGAGTATTTATTGAGATTCGTCATAAAGTTTTGGACGATCTACTGATAAAGACTAGTCTTGCCCAAAGAGGGAAAGCGTCCAAAACCTTTTTGCTTTATGGACGAGCCACGTTCTAGCCGTTTTACTCGAGCTACTAACGTTCGTCCTGCACTATCAAACCATCACAAGGGCATCTATTGCCTAGGTCCTCCTGGTTTTTGGACGACCTGCTCTCCTTAGCTCGTCCTATAGGCTTCTATTATCCCCCCGTTCTTGGGCTTAGCTCAATCGTATATTGAAGGGGAGCCGAAGTCCAAGAAGGAGAGCGGCCAGCCTTGGCTGAGCCTGCTGAAGTTGATGGACGAGCGTGAGATACATGTTCAAATAATGTTTTAGCCGGCTTCCTTGAGGGAGCAACACTCGTCATTAAGTAGCGATCCCTTACTAGGGTCTGGACTACTTAGCTGTCCGTATTTTTGAAAGTTATTTCAGGCCTGCTTTCTCTCAGAGACTTTGACGTTACTCTTACTAGAGGTTTTGTCAATTTGACGGCCATATATGTATTATATATTTGGCCGGTCTCTTTGAGGGAGTGATGTTCGGCGTAAATGCGAGCAATTCTGACGTTCTGCTATTGTTTGTATTTTTGTCCAGGTTATTGTCACTTTTAGACGAGTAACTGATTTAATGCCCCAAAGTGAAGTAACTTGGTGAAAATAAACAAAAAGATAAGATAGTAGGAATTGTATTATATGGATTTTGCTTGGCTGAAAGCCAAGATGCATGTATACAATTCTTTTCTTACTAATATGTGTCGTGGCACTTTGGAGTAACTACAAATTACCCTACTTATATCTGACGAAGATCTGAGCTAGACGTGGTACTTCTTTAAGTTGTCTGAATTCCAGGTACGCTGAATAGATCTTCCATCTAGACCTTGCAGACGAAAAGTCCCACTGTGTATCTCCTGGACAATCAGATAAGGTCCTTCCCAATTTGGTGTTAGTTTTCCCAACTCTTTAGCTCGTCCAACCGCTTCCATCTTTCTCAGAACAAGATCCCCCACCTTTAGCGGTCGTCTAACAACTCTTTTGTTAAACTCCCGAGCCATACGCAGTTTGTACAATTGCATTCTTAGCAAGGCATTGCCCCTGACTTCTGGGACTTGGTCCAAGGCCGTACGCAATGCGGCCCAGTTGGCCTCCTCTGTGTATAACATGACTCGTAGGGTGGGCTCCTCGATCTCAATGGGCAAGACGGCTTCAGTACCATAGACTAGCATGAAAGGCGTCTCGCCTGTAGAATTTTTAGCAGTTGTTCTAATGGACCATAACACCAATTGCAGTTCTTCAACCCATTGCCCTTTGGCGTTGTCCAGCTTCTTCTTGATTCCATTTGATAGAATCTTGTTGAAGGACTCGACTTGCCCATTAGCTTGTGGGTGGGCGACTGCTGCAAAGTGAGCTTTGATTTCTCTTTCTGACAACCATTCTTTCAGCTTAGGCGTTTCGAACTGTGGACCATTATCAAAGACGATTGACTAAGGCATGCCAAATCGAGTTATAATGCTCTTCCAGATGAAGCCCTTGACGTCGTTTGTTGTTATTCCTCGCATGGCTTCAGCTTCTATCCATTTAGTGAAATAGTCCACTGCTACAATCACAAACTTCTTTTGCCCGGCCACGGGGAAAGGTCCTAGGATATCCATGCCCCATTTGGCAAAAGGCAGAGGGAACAAGATGGGGGTCAAATAGTTGGACGGCTTCTGATGCACATTTCCATGCTTCTGACAATTGTCACACTTCTTTGCATAGACTAAAGCATCCTCCTTTAAGGTAGGCCAGTAGTACCTCGTCCTTAAAGCCTTCTCGCCTAAGGCTCTTCCCCCAATGTGAGAGGCACAAGCTCCTTCATGGAGTTCTTTCAGAATCTCCAGACCATCTTTTCTGGTGACGCACTTGAGCAGAGGCCGGTTGAACGACTTCTTGTAAAGTGTCTCGTCCCATAGTTCAAACCACTTGTCTCTGGCCTTCACATACTTGGCCTCTACAGGATCCGAAGGCAATCGCCCCGTCTTCTTGTATTCTACGATCGGCTCCATCCAGACATTCCCTCGGCTGAGAAACATAATCTCCTCTTGGTCGATGCTCTTTTTGGGTTTGACTTCCCAAAAGACTGTTCTTGGCACATCACCCTCAGCCGAGCTGGCCAATTTCGAGAGAGCATCTGCTTGATGATTTTCTGACCTTGGTACTTGGTCGAGGACAAATCGTTTTAATGGCTCAATCTCATCCTTGATCAGTCGCATATATTTGCTCATTGATGCTTCTTTGCATTCAAAATCTCCGTTGACTGGGCCGACAACTAAGAGAGAGTCCGATTTGGCCTCAATCTCTACACTCAAATGCCTTGCACATTTTGATTCCAGCCAAGAGTGCTTCATATTCAGCTTCGTTATTGGACGCTTTGAATTGGAATCTTAATGCATATTCAAACTTGTCCCCTTCGGGAGATTGACAAATGATTCCTGCCCCACACCCATTGACTGTGGACGATCCATCAACCATGAGCGTCCATTGCTTCCTTCCTTCAGCTGGATCAGATATTGGCTTTATGGTTGGCCGAGTAAGCTCAACTATAAAATCAGCCAAGGCTTGCCCCTTAATGGCCTTCCTTGGTTCAAATGATATATCAAACATGTTGAGCTCAACCGCCCATTTTAACATTCGCCCAGCGGCTTCCATCTTCTGCAGAACTTGCTTCAAAGGTTGATCAATATTGACGAGTATACTGTGCGCCAAAAAATAGGACCTTAACTTTCTGCTGGCCATGACAAGGGCCAATCCAAACTTCTCAACAGGAGTATACCGATTTTCCGCGTCCTTGAGCACGTGACTCATGAAGTATATATTGGGATCTGGACGGATTCTCTTTCAGCCAACAGGACGGCACTCACAGCTTGAGTGGATACGACCAAGTATACAAACAATTTTTCCCCCTCTGCGGGACTGACCAACCTAGGCAGCTGCTGAAGATGATCTTTGACATGTTGAAGGGCTTCCTCCGCCTCTGCTGTCCATTCAAACTTGGCTTTTTTCTTGATCGTGGCAAAGAAGTGATGGCACTTGTCGCCTGACTTAGACAAAAATCGTCCAAGGGCAGCCAAGCAACCCGTCAGCCGCTGTACCTCTTTTACCTTCGAAGGAGACTTCATGTCTAGAACAGCTTGAATCTTTTCAGGGTTGGCTTCTATTCCCCTCTGATCCACCAAGAAACCTAAAAACTTCCCCGACAAAACCCCAAAGACACATTTGCTGGGATTCAGCTTCAACTTGTATTTCCTGAGAGTTTCAAAAGTTTCTCTCAAATCACCAACATGACTTTCTTCTTGACGGCTCTTGACTATCATATCGTCAATATATGCCTCCATATTTCGTCCTAACTGCGGCTGAAAAACATTATTGATCAATCTTTGAAAAGTGGCCGGGGCATTGCGTAGGCCGAATGGCATCCTCACCCAGCCATACAGCCCTTTTTCAGTAATGAAGGACGTTTTGTCCTGATCCTCTGGCCACATTGGGATTTGATGAAAACCTGAATATGCGTCCATGAAGCTCAGCAAAGCATGGCCAGCTGTGGAGTCTACTAGACGATCCAACTTAGGCAAAGGGAAATTGTCCTTAGGACAAGCCTTGTTGAGGTCCGTGTAGTCCACACACATTCTCCAGGTGCCATTAGGCTTTGGCACCATAACCACATTTGCTATCCAGTCTGGATAATAGGTTTCTTTGATGAACTTGGATTCCAACAACTTCTGAACTTCTTGGTCGACCGCCTGGTTTCTAGCCGGTCCCAAATGCCTCTTCTTCTGGCGAACCGGTTTCAAATTTGGATCAACATTCAACCGGTGGACGGCTACTTCCGGATCAATTCCCGGCATTTCCTCGACGCAATAGGCAAACACATCTTGAAACTCTTTCAACAAGTGGACTAGATGACCCTTCAAACCAGGACTGAGCGAAGATCCAATTTTGAGGGTCCTTTCTGGACGAGCTTCATCCAGACGTACTTCTTCAGGGGCTTCCACTGGCTCTGGACGTTCTACTGTTAGCCCCATGATGGCCATGACCTCTTCAGACGAGGAGGGTTCTTCCTTGATGATTTCATATTTCCTCTTCTTGCTGGGGAGATGTTCAGACGCCTTCCTTGAGGGAGCAAGAGGCGTCTGAGGGCTCTCAATGGTCAGCTTTAACGAGGCGACCTGGTCTTTGACAAATCCAGACGTTTTCCTCTCGCTAGCCATCTTCGTCTGATCTTTCTCTATTCCAGACGTTCTCCTTTCGCTAGCAACCTTCGTCTGATCTTTCTCTATTCCGGGACGTTTTCCTTCCGCCAAAGAACTTGCGTCTGGTCTTGCTTATCAGCCTTCCATGATGATGGTATCAGAGTAGTTAGGTAACATTCCCTAGCCGCCTGCTGGTCTCCATACAAGGAGCCAATCCTGCCGTCATCACACTCATACTTCATCAACATCAGGTGAGTTACTATTACTGCTTTGACATGATTCAGCGTTGGTCGTCCAAGAATGACATTGTAGGCTGTCAAGTCTCGGACCACCAAGAACTTGATAAACAGAGTTCTTGAGGCTTCCTTCTCTCCCACTCGAACGAGGCAAAGTCACAGTTCCCATGGGATGGATGACTCCTCCCCCAAACCCTATGATGGGATGGTGAACGGGAACTAAGTTCTTCTCCTCAAACTTTAGTCTGGACAGGCAATCAGCACTAATGATGTCCGTCGAACTTCCGGTGTCGATCAGGATCCTTCTTACTCTCAAGTTTGCTATTTTCATTTCTACGACCAAGGGATCATCATGGGGAGTCCTCAACCTGCCCCGATCTTGTTCACTAACTACCACCCTTGGGAAGGGCTCAGCCTTCGTCTGATCAGCTAACAAAACTTGACCGAGCTCCCTAAGGTAGTTTTTGTACCCTCTATTAGTTGGCCCCCCAGCAGCAAAGCCACCTGAGATTACAAGAACCACATCTTCGTCGGTGCTTGCACTCTCCTTCTTCTTGTTATGCCAATCATCTTTCCTTGGGAACTTCCTTCCCCCTTGAGTCATATAGGAATTCATCTTTCCTTTTCGGGCTAACTCTTCCAAAGCTCTCTTGAGGTGCTTACATTCATTGGTCTCATGACCACAATCTTTGTGGAAGTGGCAATACTTGCTCTTATCCCTGTTTCTATAAGGAGTTTTCATTTCAATTTGGGGCCTTCAACTCATACTGATCCTTAATCTCCATGAGGATGGAGTATTGGTCTTTGTTAAACTCAACAGGATTGGATGAGGATGGCTCGGCCTCCTTTCTCTTGTTCTTTCTAGCCGGAGTGGTGTTGGAGGTTATCGCCCAAGTCTCGGCCTTCTTGGGGTTGCTCTTTTTTGGCTGAGCAACCTCTTCAGGCTTCTTAGACTCGGGATGCTTTGCCTCAGCACATACTTCGGTGTCATGAATAAATGCTTCGGCTTCCCTCAAAGCCTCAGCAAGAGTGGAGATTTTCTTCTTAACAAGGTCAAACTTGAAACTTCCTGGCCTTAGACCCCTGATGAAGGCGTCAAAGGCTACTCCAAAGATTAAGATCTTAGATCCGAAGCGCTTCTAGGTTGAATCTCTTAACAAAACTTCTAAGAGCCTCCTTAGGTCCCCCGGACGACCTTGCCTAGGTGCATGCTTGTCTTTTGCTCTTGCTTGTTGGCAACAAAATGACTAGTGAATAAGAAGCTAAGTTCAGTAAAGTTGTTGACTGAATTAGGGGGAAGATTGTTAAACCACTTCTGCTCTACTCCTTTCAAAGTAGCTGGAAAATTCTTACACCAAGTAGCGTCGTCCACTCCTTGGACATACATCTGATGCTTGTAGCGGACAGGTGATCGTGCTGGATCGATAGTTCCATCGAAAGGCTCAATGGTTGGGAGTTTTACCTTTGGGAAGGGGGCGTCTCCATAATCTTGGCCGAGAATGGAGTAGGCCGGTTGATTTGGAGAGCTCCCACTGTCCCTCAATGGGTATGAACTCCTTGCGATATTCTTTCATTACTGGGTTGGATGAAGTGTTTGGAGGCACTGGACGCCTATAGACCATGGGCCGAGCCACCTGTCTTCTCCTGTCGCGGATGAACAAGAGAGTGACTTAAACTTCGTCCCTCCCCTCTGGACGACAACCTCAAAGGAGGGTATCTCAAATATGGCGTAGATCCTGTCGCTGACCGTTGTAATGCAGCAGCTTTCTTTGCTTCTAGATACTCTCTGGCATCTGTTTCCATGCGGTGCCCGCTTGGACGAACATGGTCCTGAGTCCTCACCACCAGGTTCCAGTCCATCTTTCTTTGTTGATCATTATCCTCTGGCTGCTTTCCTCTTGCCGTCCTCCTGGAGGGCTCCTGACGAACATGTCGACTAGGACCTGGACGATCTATTTGAGAACGTCCTCTAGGACGAGGTGGATTGTTAGCAGTGGCTCCGGGTTGTGATGAAAAAAACAGCATATTGCTTTTAATGTCGTTCTGGACGACCGCCGCCATCTTAGTCCGAAAGTCATTCAGCACATTCTCCGGTGTGCGGCGATCCTTTGGACGATCCAGATTCACTTGGATGACCGGTTCTTGGCTTGGTCCAGGAACATTGACAATGGACGGAGGTCTATCTCTTCCTCGAGGTGGTCTTTCATGCTCCACCGTATCTTCGACATTAACTTGAAGGCTTCGATTCCTGGCAATGTTGGACGATTGACAATCAGTCATCGTTGCGTCTCCCCACAGACGGCGCCAAATGTTTTGTCCACTTGTCCAACAAGTAAGCTGTAGGCTTTGCTTCCTTGTCGAGCAAGTAAATTAGTATCTTGAGTGTTCTTCAGATGGAGACTTGTGCAACGATGTCTGAATCCTCTTAGTCCTTGGTTTTTGCTCTACTCCCGAACCTGCACAAAGGGACCCACCCTGGAGGTTTGGGTGGTGGTTCCCCCTCCGATGCTTAAGTCAGTTTTCAGGAGTAGTGAGAGAAAGTAGAGATAGAAAGAGAAAGTGAGAGAATTTTATCAGAGTAACTTTGCACTGTTTGCATTGAATGTGTTTTCTCCTGATTTCAGGGGTATTTATAGTGATAGCAAGTTGACGACTAACCTTAAAAACCGACCTACAATAGTGGCCTCCGATTGGGCCGAGGAATCGAGATCATGACACGTGGCGGAACAATGACTGGGGGATGTCTATTAACCACTCTCCTTCAGCCATTTGGCACTGCTGGGTTCTGACTGTTGGGCCACAATTTGATCCTTTTAACTCAGCTGAGTGTAGCCCAGAGATTCAAGGCTTTTCTCTTCTTTTACGAAGGTGACACGTGTACGGCCCTGATGAGCCCAAGTGTCTCAAAGAGAGCCATCGATGTTAGACTACAACAACAACAACAATAATAATAATAATAATAATAATAATAATAATAATAATAATAATAATAATAATAATAATAATAATAATAATAATAATAATAATAATATGCTACATAACTAAATTACGTATCGTTGCAAACTTAATTTTGGTTTTCCTGCTATTGAGATGGTTTAATTGATGGATGCTAATTGCTAAATGACTTTTGTTAAGTATTATAGGACGGTGTTGTGTTTGATTGAATGGGAACAATAGTCAACAATTAAATAAAAGGGAGAAAACACTAATGAAGATGAACAAAAGACACAAGGATTTACGTGGTCCGGTCAATGTGACCTTAGTCCACATGTGGGGATTTAGAGCTTTTATGTAATTTTCAATGGAAAAACATAGAGGATTACATGGAGTCTTACAAAAGGCTTAGAGGTTTTAACGACCCAATAGGATCCTTTTATAGGACATATAGAAGCCCTAATAACGTCAAGAAAACCCTAAATTAACGTGAGCAATAACTATCATTTAATTTAGAAAATATCTCAAATACAAAAAAATTACCAAAAATCACAAAAACTGAAATTACTGTTCATGCTCGCCTGAGCGCTATTCAAGCCCGCCCGAGCAATACACCAAAAACGAGGCACTGAGTGTGCAATATGAGCCACCTGCCCGGGCCACTAAATAGCCCACCCGGGAGATTCCAAATTTTCTTTTTCGTCGATTTCAAAGGCAATACTTACAATTCTCCACCTTAACTTGAAATCCACGAAACCAAATACCATGAAGTAATGCTCACTCGAAAATGATTAACGTGAATCCTCCACCTTAAACAAAGTACCATACGCCCACTACCTTTGGACAATCAAAACTAAACCTCTTTAACTTGTGAACCGGTGCCTTGTTGAACACAAAATTCCGAAATTTGAACCATCAACATGGCCTATATTGAGAGAATAATGCCACGACTAGGGATATAAACGAGCCGATCCGAGACTGAGCCTGGGCAGGCTTGATTCGGCTCGAAAATGGGCAAATCCGGCCCGACTCATAGCTTCTCGAGCTCGAAAATCTCGGCTCGACTCGAGCTCGAGAAAGTTGAATACGAGCTCGGCTCAGCTCCAGGCTCGACTTGAGCTCGCGACCGCCAAATACAAGCTCGGCTCGACTCAAGGCTCGACTCGAGCTCGATCAACTCTAAATGTTTACATTTTTGTTCCTTTTACATTATATAAGCAAATGTTTACATTTTGTTCCTTTTGTAAATAACATATGCTTAATCTTTTGTTTCTCAACCAATGTGGGACAAGATCAAACCATAAGTGTAACTGGGGTAGTAACATTTTATATAGAAAAAAGCTATTGTTTACACTATAAATCGATGTGGAACACTTAATATTTTACATAAGAATCATTATTTAAACAATTTTCGAGCCTTTTCACGAGCTTATGAGCCGAGCCAAGGCTAGTTTAGGCTTGGCTCGTTAGCATACCGAGCCGAACTCGAGCTCGACTCAAACCCCCTCGAGATGAGTTTTGACCGAGCCGAGCTCGAATAATACGTTCACGAGCAGGCTTGGCTCATTAATGCCCCTAGCCACGACGCTCAAGCATGCATTACACGAATTGGCACAACTATCATCAAACACTTCTTCACATAAAAAAAACCAAACTATAAACAATTCTAGAAATTAGAAATTACATCAAAATTTCTAAATTGCAATTGTACTTTAACAAATCATAAAAGTACCAAATTGAGATAAGAAATAACATAACTAGAAACAGTATTCTAATGCAATATCCAAGATTGCAATTTATTTCAACAAAACAATCTAACTTAGACTCCAGAAAAAATAATCAACACAGTTTCTCGCTTTACCAACAATCTCAAAGGCATTTATCATAAAAATATTAGAAACAACAGCCCAAAATTTTGTAACTTTAAAGTGCATAATCATCATCAAAATTAGTGTCAACGAAGTTTGTTGTGGCAGACTTCCCACAATCTGATTTACCACCATTTTTATTCTTCAACTTCCAATACTCAGATTTGATTTTCCCTTTTACGCGAAAATAGTTACAAACTTTCCCTTTGATAATATTCTTACCACCACTAACCACCAAAGCATCATATTGAGATGGACTACTAGATTTAGTAATTAACTTATTATCAATTAATCTATCTGAGTTAAGGCATCCCTAAGATCATCCAAACTCAAATCATCTCTACCATATGATAGGGTCTCTCTAAAGTGCTTACAAGAAGGCGGTAAAGAACATAACAACCTAATAGCCATATCCTTATTATCGATCTTAACATCGATATTTTGCAAATTCATAATTATAGAAAAGAACTCATCTAAATGAGACTCGAGCAGTTTACCTTCTTCTAGCTAGGCGAAGATCTTAAAGTCTACTTTTGAGTAATAGACGGTTGGTGACACTTTTAGTCATATAAAGTGACTCCACCTTCAACCACAAACTTGCTACAGTAGTCTCCTTAGCAACTTCTCTTAGTAATTCATTAGAGAGAGACAGTTGAATCGCAGATAGAGCCTTCAAATCCATATCCTCCCATTTTTCCTTGGAAATAGCCGCGGGTGTTTTGGACACATTCAAGAGCCTTGCGACAACCACCTTGAACTAAGATGAATTTCATCTTTAATTTCCATAGGTTAAATTCACTTGCCTATCAAACTTCCTAATATCGAATTTCATTGTTGACATGATAAAAAAAATTAAACTTTTTATGAACACCTTAAAACCTAACTATGATACCAATTGTTAAGTATTAGGACAGTGTTGTGTTTGATTTAATGCGGAACAATAGTCAACAATAAAATATAAGGGAAAAAGCAATAAAGAAGATGAACAAAAGACACAAGGATTTATGTGGTTCGGTCAATGTGACCTAGTCCACAGGTTGGGGATTCTAGAGCTTTTCTATAATCCTCGATGGAATGAAACATGTTTGTACGGGTTCATAATACTTTCATTTGCTAAGGATGTGTTCTTTGTCCGCAATTGGCTTGGTTGGACGCCTTCTCAAGCCGTAGTCTCTTACGAACACTTTTAGCACTTCACGCCAGACCAGCAGACCTTCTACCTTAACCGAAGTTTTTATTTTTATTTCTCGAGTCTATGGGAAGAATGCAATGGATCCATCTATTTTCATACTACCTCCGTTTCATATTAATAGTTACACTTTCACTTTTGATACTATTCACAAATTTTCCTTTGACTATCATTTGTGAATTATGGTTAAGAAAAAATATAGTCATGTAGGGTCTTGTTTGATTCGTCTCGATATGTAGTTTTAGAATATCGACTTTTTATATTTTTTACAAATACAAAATTAGAGATATAAAGGCTCAAAGTAGTGCATCGGCATGCATGAAAAGTATAAGTGTGTAGATTAATATAAAACGGAGGTAGTATTTAGCTTAATCTTAACCGTATGTCTTGTAGGGCTTTGTCCCTCTTCAAGGTATGGCAAATTAAATGTCGCTATACTACTGACTTTTACCAACATACTGTCTCACCTTTTAGGCATGGTCCACACGCACAAGCCTACAACATTGGGGTTAAGTGGACCCCACCCCCTTGACTCTTGAGGGGTCTTTAAACTCAATTTGATGGCTCTCTCCTGTAACAATACTGTCGCTGGTATAATTAGGAATTATTAGGGATGTGTATAAATATTAGGGGTGTGAAACCAAAATACCGTACCGAAAAATTGGAAAACCGGTTAAAATGGGCGGTTACCGAACCGGAAAATTTGGGAATAAACGGTTCGGTTACCGAACCGGTAAAAATTACGGTTAAACGGTACAGTTACGGTTATGATTTTTTATAAAACAGTTAACCGAAAAACCGGATAAATTTATTTTTTATTATTATTTAATTTTTTATAATAATTATATTAATTAATTAATGATTTTTGTGTGAGAAATCAAGTCAGTACCTCTTTGGCTCTTTGTTGGAGTGATATTGACGAACTGTGCTGCTATTTTTTGTTGCTCGCTATGCTGCTGTTTTAATTAATTAATGATTTTTGTTGCTCACTGTGTTGTTGTTTTAATTAATAATTATATTAAACAATTAATAATTTGTGCTGCTCACTATGTATTGTTTTTTCTGTGTACTTGCTGCTGATTTTTTTGTTTACTTGCTGCTTATTTTTCTTAGAACTTTGAGATATGGATTCGTTGTATTGTAATATAGTATAGTGTCGAATGTTTTTAGAGATAATTATCTTTTATAGAGAATCTTGGTATTAATGGTATATTATTTATGTTGAGAAAAATTTGAAATCTAATATATAAAAGTAGTAAAATAATTTGATAAAACTTGAGTAACGGTTAACGGTTAACCAGAAAACCGTAACGAAAAATCGGTTAACCGTTTATGCGGTTACCGGTTTGAACGGTTACGGTTACGGTTCGCAAATATGACGAACCGATACTTCCGGTTACCGTCCCGAAATTTTATTTCGGGACGGTTAACCACCCATGAACACCCCTAATAAATATCCATAATGATAAATCGGATATTAAATCCCTTTTTTTTTTGTTTGATATTTCAAATCGAATATCCCAAAATTTTCAGAATTGGGTACAAATCGATTAAGATCTTTCATTTAAGGATATTCAAAACACGGGATTTCAATCGGATTTTTTCAGACACCCGATCAAATATGTGAAAATATTGGGTGACCCGGTCCGAAACTTACTATTTGAACTTTTCTTAGAAAAATCATTTTTTATTTTGGGATATCAGATATCCAAAATTTCATATATCTAATTTTTTTGGATCTGATTCAGATCGCATTTTTGCCTGTCCAAAATTTCGGATCACATCGGATTATCTAAAATGAACGCTTCTAGGTATTAGTATTCGAGATACATCGAGCAATCTCATCAAAGCTGCTTCTTTTCCTGTAGGTATCAGTCCAATAATTGCGACAACTGGTCTCACGTATATTGCAATTGAAGGTGATAAGTTATGAAGAATGCAGTCTTGGGGATTTTTCAAACAACTTGGAAAATTACTATGATATATTAGGTGCCTCGTGAACGAGTTCAGAGTCATGAAAGGCTTTCAGCATGTTTATCGAGAAGTAAATAGGGCAACGATCTAGCTTGCATCTTATTGTCATTTATTTGCTAACAATGTAATTTGGGATCTGATCCCTATCCGGTATCCCCTCCTTAGATGTAATTCTCTAGCAGGATCCTTACATTAAAGAAAACAAGTGCTGAGCTTATAATAGCACATGCCTTATCATATACCATTTATATATTATTAACATATTACAGAATATATTTACCATCTTTTATTCAGTGATGGGCCTTAAACCATCTTTTTATCAAGAACAAATTCTCCATTATTGAATGCCATTACCTAAAAGAACTCTTCCAATTTATTTATTTAATGCTCCTTCTTATTCCACGGACCTGCTATAAATGTGTAGTTTTGTATAGCGTTTGGAGCATCAGTGAAGCGTCTCCACTTCTCTACATTGCTCTTGATCGTACGTGTATCAAAGTTTAAGGTATGTAATTTCTCCTAATTTTTCACTCACAGTTTGAGCTTCAAAGATGAGTTTGATTAATTTTGTTTGGGTACATCAGTACATGCACATAATGATATGAAAATCAAACCTAAGAATGACGTATATGCCTCGACAACGTATTATTGGCTTTTAATTATCATTGGAGTGACCTCACTCAAAACACCACTATTTTCAATTAGTAATGGTGAGCAAAGTACCGCTCAACGAACATAAGTATTTAGTCATTATTCATTCGGATACTGCTTGACAAAGAATAAAGTATGATTGTTGCTTCATATTATAATAGCTTGGTGGTTGCTGGACAGGCTAAGACAACCATGGCACCACAACAAGTCCTTAACGACGAGGAACAAGCTATTTTCGACGAGCTTATATCGGCAGCATCAGAAGAAGCTAACGTTGAGAGTGATCCTACAATCGAAGTGGTTACTTGGGGTTATTTAAAAAATTATCACAAGGAGAAGGCAACATTGCAAATCATTAATCAACATGATTGGTCTGGAAAGCCATCGAGGCCTTACCCTGAGACTATTCCAGCTGCGAGCAAATCGGTCGCGTTCAGGCACGAAGCGCCTGTTCCAGAAGGCTCTAAGGCAGGAGTGGTTTATGCTGATGGAGTAGACACCACTGCGCGGAAATGGCTTGTGGCTTTTGACGGCAAAGCTCAGAAGGTAGTATATATATACTAGCTTTTAAAGTTTTAAGTTAAAATATGGCTATTTGGAGATTAAAACGTTTAGGCAAAAACGTTGCCATAATTTGCTTGTTAGGGCTTTCTTCTTTTATCCAGGCTACTTATTGGCAAACTACACTTTTTTTTTTTATGTTGACACTACTAATATACTTAAATTTGACTACTATTCATGGTTTATATAAATAAGGAAAAAAAAAAAAAAGAATGGTGTGAAATCTTATTAGAATCGTCCCAACATATCTGATTTTAAAATATTACCTTTTATAATTTTACATATTCAATATAATATATTAATGGTCAAAGTTGTACGTGCTTTGGCAAATGTGAAAGTCAATTTCTGTAGATAAAATTGAAACAGAGGTAGTAACTGACTAACTGTTAAGATTTCATGTGAATGTTTATCTTAAGTTTATGGCAAAGAAATGATAAAATGACATCCATAACACTTATGAATTGACTAGACCAATGCATAAAACAAAAATTCTTTTGATTCTTTCTCTATTTTGACATATATTTTGGAAAATAGTAACAGATTTTTGCGTAAACAACTAATTATCAGTTGCTCACTCATTGAGGGGTGGAAAAAGTATGATTACCAACATAATTGTCTAATTAGTTCAATATGTTTGCAGGTTTTTGTAGATGCTGGGCCAACAGGACCAGTTCACTGGGAAAATGTCGAAGTTAGGCTTAATGCATCTAAAGCTGTTCATAAATACCAGGACCCAGTTCTCGGAGGGAAGGCCGCAGCTATAATCAAGGGTTCCTATGTGTTTGTATTATTCTCTAATTAACATATATGATCATATGTCTGCACTTAGGGTCATGTTGCAGCAAGCAGGCATTATAAGATAAGCTATTATCAATAATATATAGACAATAAAGACCTCTTGCTAAGTTTGTAACGCAGACGTTCTATCCTATAATATAATGTACGTTCTTATGTTTTATGAATGTTGTACTTTTTCTTCCTTAAATAAATTTCTAAAATTAATACAAAAATCAAGCGTAAAAACAAATTTCTATTATTATTATTATTATTATTATTATTATTATTATGATTATTATTACTATTATTATTATTATTATTATCATTATTATTTTTATTATTATTATTACTATTATTATTATTATTATCATTATTATTTTTTTTATTATTATTATTATTAAAAGTTGTGAAAGTAATAAAATGGTAGTAATAGTAATACTTGTAATGAAATACGAAGTAATCATACTATTAGTAATAATATGTTTTATAAAAAAATAATTTCAAATCAGATAAGTTCAGATCAGATCAAATCAGATCAGACAAGAACATATCAAGAAAAATAAGTTAAGATCATATCAGAACAGAAAAAATAAGTTCTAATCAGATCAGAAAAAATAAGTTCAGATCAGATTAGATCAGTAAAAATAAGGTGAACTAAACATAGCCTAACTAGGCTTTGAGAGTTTTTTTAAGGGGTGACTCTCTGAATGCAAAGTACTTAGGATGGTTTCAAATATTTATCCGTTTCGTTTTAAGTGCAACAAAGGAATATTTTATATCTCACAAAAAATACCCCTTTGATGCATTTAAAACGAAACAGAGGAATTACTATTTCTAGTTAAGAGCAGACTCGTCTATGGGGTTGGGCAAGAGGGGTCTGCCAAGGGCCAAGGGAGAGAAGCCCAAAGCACTATAAAAGTTTGTTAAGCTTTCAAAAAAAACTGAAAATTTAGTGATATAAAACCGAAATTATGACCGAAACCATCATAACTCGTTTATCTTCTCGAGTCTCACCAACAATATTCCATCTTACCGTTACCATATTAAATTTGGGAAAGTTTCCATGTTTTCAATTCCTTCTTCAAGGCTCCAATTTCCAATGCCCTTATATTAGCCTTCTCCAAGTCTTGTTTCTATTCATTCGATCTTATTGATAAACTGGATCTAAATACCTGGTTTCTTTGTTTTTTTCCTTCAATTGTTTTTTTTCGCTTTTTGTGTTCCTTGAAACTACAATTATGGTATCGAGTAGGTTTGCTTTTCTTTTTAGTTTCGCGGGAAGATTTTTTGTAGGGTGGACTTTTTTTGTTCCTTAAATTGTCTTTCTGAATTATTTTTTGTATATTTTAAATTTGCTGCATGAATATTGTGTTAGCTGTGAAATTTTTGTTTTTCAAAATGTCTTCTTATAATTCCATAATGCTAATTTTTTATGCTACTCGTCTTTGTAACGTTTATAATGTTCACTCTTGAAATCTGGATTTTTAGCTGTGATTAAATGGTCTAGCCATCTTGTACAGGAATATTTAGCAAAATATGTTAAGAATGTATTGATTTTGAAATATGTTAGAAGTGATTTCGAGTTTAGAAATGAGCATTTGGAGTACGTAATAATGTATTGTTATAATTTAAAATTTCAATGTTTTTATTTTTATCAAATAATTGGTCAATAGTAAATACAAAGTACTGTATATAAGTAATATTTAAAATTTATAAAAAATGGCATATTTACAGTTATATAAACTTGAATTTTATACACCTTTTTTTTATATTACTCCTACATTAAGGCCTTTATTTCTTACTTCACCCCAGGGCCTCCAAAACATCAGGGACGGGCCTGAATGAAACCAGGACCCATACAAAAATTGAAAAGTGAACTTCAATTGGGTAGTGTCTCAGTTTTCAACAGTTCAATCAATAAATCAAAAATTTTGCTGCTTCACCTTTTTCCTCAATTCCCTAATTTCAAGCTCTCCAATATTAATATCATGGCAAATGCCAAATGGCAACGAGAAAGAAATTCAAACACGATAAATCATGGCGAACAAAGTTCATCCATCACTAGTTCTTCACCTTCGTGGCGAACAAAGTTCGGCCATCACTAGTTCTTCACCTTCGTACTCCTCTTATTTCTACTGATTGTGATTGAGTCGCCATGAAGGTGGTAGGGGAGGGGTGGGGGAGAAGGTGGGTAGTGAAGGAAGTGAGATAAGGGGTGGCAGACTAGCAAGGGAACGGAATGGGTGGTTGGGGGGTGGTTTCAGATGTTTTACCTGTTGTAGCAGGTCATTTACCTGCCGGGATCGTTTTTATAAAACATACCCATTACCCAATAGTTGGGACCACTGAGAAATAATCAAAAGTTGGGACTAAAACAGCGAAAAGCTCATAGTGATTTGTCTTTGAATTTTCGAGGCGATATTTCTTTAACAGTTCCTTTATGTATTTTTGTTGGTGAATGATTATTCATTTTTCTGTTTGCTTAATTTGTAACCCAAGAAAGAAGTTTAACTCACCCATCATACACTTATCTCAAATTCATTACTCATAAGGTTTGAGAATTATTTGCATAATGACTCATTAGTTGTTCCAAAGATAAAGTCATCAACATATACGTGAACAAGAAGTATATCAGTTCCTTTCGATTTTAAAAACAAAATTTTATCAACTTTCCTATTTTAAAATTGTTTTCTAAAAGGAACTTAGATAATCTCTCATACCATGACCTAGGCGCTTGCTTTAACCCATAAAGAGCCTTGTCAAGCTTGTATACATGGTTTGGGAAATCATTGCTTTCAAATCCAAGGGGTTGTTCAACATATACATCTTCATTTAAATAGCCATTAAAAACCCCACAATTGACATCCATTTGATACAGTTTAAATCCCATATATGCAGCAAATGCAATTAGTATTCTAATGGCCTCAACTATAGCAACAGGAGTAAAGGTTTCTTCATAGTTAATTCTTTATTGTTGATTACATCATTTTACTAAGTGGATGACAACTCTAAATGATCTCCCTTTATTCCCCCGTCGATCACCCACCTGCACAAATACATTGAAAAGAAACAAGAGAGACAAGCTCCCAAAAATCAAAATCAGAAAAACTGAGTAATTCCAGCTCCATCCCGTAAAATACTTAAGTTGAAAATACTTTGTAAAATAGTAGGTTAATAGGGTTGAAAAGCATAGCACACATACACGTATATATACAATGAATAATAGCATAAGTTCAATTAATCCAGTTATTTAAGGAGAGGAAAGAGAACGCCAGTAAGCCGGGGTCAATCCCCTGTAACCACTTACTTCAAAATTGTAGGCCGGGGTCAATCCCCTGTAACTACCTACGGATAACATAATGGCCATAATAACAGAGTCCCTAGTGTGCACACCCCTTCTACTTGGATCACAACAAGATAGAAGGAAGACAAGTAACAGAAAATCAACATAGTAACCAGAGAACCTGTAGGTGACCGCTGAACCTCCCATACAGGGCAACCTGTTCATCACTTCCCTCCGATATTTCACTTTAAGTGATTAATAGCTTTTAATTCAAGTCATCACATAACACATGTACACATATGCGTCAATTTATTTAATCAAGAGTGAATACTTTTATTCCAAATCCAGAATTCAATTCATACATAACTTAATCAGAGAGTCCATTCGTATTCATTATCATAACCGTCACTTGGTTACATTGATTAACTCATAATCATCCAATTATCACATGTTCTTGATAATTTCCAACTTTCACTCATAACTTCAATATTAATAATAACGATAACAATAATAATAATGATAATAATAATAATAATAGAATTAAGGCAAAATTTCAAAAAACTACATTTTATAACTAACTTTTTTCAAAAAACTACCTTTTGTAAATTTTCTTTCAAAAAACTACCTTATATAACAAATTCATTTCAATTACCATTTTATGTTTATAGTTAATAATAATCGATAAATGACAATCGTCGTAGGTGTTGCTGCCGGTGGGGTAGCGAGAAAAGAGGAAAGAAACAAGAGCGGAAGAAAGAAAAACAATTTATGGTGACTCAATTATTAGTGATTAAACCCCATTAATGATAAAATGGTAGTATATTAAAAGGAAATTTGTTATATAAGGTAGTTTTTTGAAAGAAATTTTTTAAAAGGTTGCTTTTTGAAAAAAGTTGATTATGAAAAGTAGTTTTATGAAATTTTTCCTAGAATTAATAATAAATTTAATAACGATAATAGTAATAATAATAATAATAATAATAATAATAATAATAATAATAATAATAATAATAATAATAATAATAATGGCAACAATAATAACATTATTTAAACAATAGTGATAATAATAATAACATAAAGTACTATTAGTGCCGTTATGACGTTAATAACGTTAAAGTTGGCATATCGTCCGTTATTCAAGTTACTTCATTTGTCATACTCATTCCTCGTGCATAATCCATAATTATAAACCATAATCATAATTCATATTCTAATTCACATAGTCACATAATTAATTTGTTTTATCCTAACGGGAACTACGTTTAGATGGACATCAGAGATTACCTCGTGACGCGTGTCCAAAAGTTAAGTTCACGAATGGATTAACACTCTTGATATTCCTCGTCTACGCAATCGGAGTCTACATTAGACGTTAACGAGATCAAAGTTAGTTACCTAAATAACCCCTTTTTATATAAAATAAACAATTTAAATAATTCAAATAACTTATAGAATTCTTAATGATTTTAAGAGAGTTTATAAATCAAAGTTTATGGTTTTCAAATTATTTATGAAATCATTTTAAGTACTCAAAGATTACTTCAACTCAATTTTCATTAAGTTAAACAACTACTACCTCCGTCCCAAAAAGATCTGAATACTTGTTGGGACACGTAGTTTAAGGTGATAAGTTGTGGTGTGGTTATCAAATATTATTTTATTTTAAAAGTAGATGTGATATGAGTAGGTGAGATATTTTTTATTAGAGGAGAGAGAAAGTTGGGTAACTTTTTATTATAAAAGGTAGAGTGTGGGCCAAAGATGTGTAAAAGAAATAATATATTAATGGTGGTGCCATGCAAAGAATGAAATTGTTCAAGCTAATTTGGGACAAACATAAAAGAAAAGTGTTCAGACTATTCTGGGACGGAGGTAGTATTTTAAATATAGAAAACTAACTCTATTATACTTCTTACTTTGTTTTAGAAAATCAAGAAATACTTTCAAGTTATTAGAGACTAAATTAATTAATCTAAAATATACCAACTTAATAAAGTAAGTTAATTTAGGAAAATCATTTGTTTTGTTTTTTAAAAAATAAACTAATAAAACTAAATAAAGGGGAAAGGTTGATTTATTGATTTCCACCAAAACTGAAAAGAAAAGAAACGAAGAAGGGAGGAAGGACAAGGGAGGGAACGAATCAGGGGGAGAAGAGACTGAGGTGGCGCTGGTGTTTCAGGGGGTGGACGGCGACGACTCAGGCGAAGTCGGTGGGTCAGGCAGTGGTTCGAGTGGTGGCTGGGTGCGAATGCAGACAGGGCGATAGCAGGGGTGCTGGGATGGGGTGTGTTTGGGCTGGCAGTGTTGGGTGGTTTTCTGGCGTTTGACGCGGTGGTTTCCGGTGGTGATTGACGGCGGTTCAGAGAAAACAGTGAAAATGTTAATGGTGGGTTGCAATTTTATTTTTAATTTCCAAAACAAAAATCATAAATTTAAGAGAGAAAGGAGGAAGATTGAAGCAAACCTTTCAAGTTTGTTTGCTTGAGCAATTTGGTTGAATGTGTTTAGGTTGCTATTTATAGATATTCTGAATTTGTGGAGCTTAGTCAACCTCCATTAATGGAGGAAGTATGGTGTTTGAGATTCACTTTTGACTATGGGGTGATTTTACTCTCAAAATCCAGGATTTGTGAATTGAGTTCCTGACAAGAGCTGTTGAATTTGTGCTTGATTTTCAAAGTCCTCTGACATGGAGTTGGTGGTACTGATTTTTTTTTACTTTTGTGGTTGAGCTTGATTCATGGGTGAGGGAGAATGGTGGGAAGAAGAAGATGGTTTGATGATTACTTTTTTTGTATTTGTATTTGTTTTCTTTTTCCTTTATTTTTGCTAAATAGTTTGGGCTTATGGCTTTTGGACAAGGTATTGAACATTGGGTTTGGTATTACATTGTTTGGGCTTCAACATGGTTTAGTTTAGGGTACTTGATTAAACAAAGTGGAACTTCAATAAAAATGGTCCCTAATTAAATTATTTAGATATAATTAAAATGAACAACTAAAATATTTAAATATAGTGCATTTAAATTTTAAATCGTTTTAATAAATTCATTTATTAAATAATTCGAGAATGAATTAAATTATTCTTAATATGATAAACATCTTATTAAATAAAACAAATTTATTTGTAAATATATTTAAGTGGAATTAATATTAAAGCGTAATAAATAATAAAATAAATTTCGAAATTTCGGGGTATTACACCCGGCCCTACTCGAAGCTTGTCGAGCTCGAAAATCTCGACTCGGCTCAAGCTCGAGAAAGTTGAATACGAGCTCGGCTCAGCTTAAGGCTCGACTTGAGCTCGCGACCGCCAAATGCAAGCTCGGCTCGACTCAGGGCTTGACTCGTGCTCGATCAACTCCAAATGTTTACATTTTGTTCCTTTTACATTATATAAGCAAATGTTTGCATTTTGTTCCTTTTATTACGATCCTTTTGTAAATAACATATGCTTAATCTTTTGTTTCTCAACCAATGTGGGACAAGATTAAACCATAAGTGTAACTAGGGTAGTAACATTTTATAGAGAAAAAAAGCTATTGTTTACACTATAAATCGATGTGGAACACTTCATATTTTACATAAGAATCATTATTTAAATAATTGTTCACGAGCTTACGAGCCGAGCCAAGGCTAGTTCAGGCTTGGCTCGTTAGCATACCGAGCCGAACTCGAGCTCGACTCAAACCCCCTCGAGCTGAGTTTTGACCGAGCCGAGCTCGAATAGTACGTTCACGAGCAGGCTTGGCTCATTAACTCCCCTAGCCACGACGCTCAAGCATGCATTACACGAATTGGCACAAGTATCTTCAAACACTTCTTCACATAAAAAAACCAAACTATAAACAATTCTAGAAATTAAAAATTACATCAAAATTTCTAAATTGCAATTGTACTTTAACAAATCATAAAAGTACAAAATTAAGATAAGAAATAGCATAATTAGAAACAATATTCTAATGCAATATCCAAGCTAAGATTGCAATTTATTTCAAAAAAAACAATCTAACTTAGACTCCAAAAAAATTAATCAACACAGTTTCTCGCTTTACCAACAATCTCAAAGGCATATGTCATAAAAATATTGTAGAAACAACAGCCCAAAATTTTGTAACTTTAAAGTGCATAATCATCATCAAAATTAGTGTCAACGAAGTTTGCTGTGGCAGACTTCCCATCATCTGATTTACCACCATTTTTATTCTTCAACTTCCAATAGTCAGATTTGATTTCCCCTTTTACGCGAAAATAGTTACAACTTTCCCTTTGTTAATATTCTTACCACCACTAACCACCAAAGCATCATATTGAGATGAATTACTAGATTTAGCAATTAACTTATTGTCAATTAATCTATTATCTGACTTAAGGCATCCCTAACATCATCCAAACTGATCAAATCATCCCAACCATATGATAGGGTCTCTCTAAAATGCTTACAAGAAGGCGGAAAAGAACATAACAACCTAATAGCCATATCCTCATTATCGATCTTAACATCGATATTTTGCAAATCTATAATTATAGAAAAGAACTCATCTAAATGAGACTGGAGCAGTTTACCTTCTTGTAGCTAGGCGAAGATCTTGAAGTCTACTTTTGAGTAATAGACGGTTGGTGACACTTTTAGTCATATAAAGTGACTCCACCTTCAACCAAAAACCTGCTGTAGTAGTCTCCTTAGCAACTTCTCTTAGTAATTTATTAGAGAGAGACAGTTGAATCGCAGATAGAGCCTTCAAATCCATATCCTCCCACTTCTCCTTGGAAATAGCCGCGGGAGTTTTGGACACACTCAAGAGCCTTGCTACAACCACCTTGAACTAAGATGAATTTCATCTTTAATTTCCATATATATACGTCAAAATTCACTTGCCTATTAAACTTCTCAATATCGAATTTCATTGTTGACTTGATAGAAAAAATCAAACTTTTTATGAACACCTTAAAACCTAACTATGATACCAATTGTTAAGTATCACGACGTTGTTGTGTTTAGTTTAATGCGGAACAATAGTCAACAATAAAATATAAGGCTCTAAGCAATAAAGAAGATGAACAAAAGACACAAGGAAATACGTGGTTTGGTCAATGTGACCTAGTCCACAGGTTGGGGATTCTAGAGCTTTTCTATAATCCTCAATGGAATGAAATGTGTTTGTACGGGTTCGTAATACTTTCATTTGCTAAGGATGCGTTCTTTGTCCGCAATTGGCTTGGTTGGACGCCTTCTCAAGCCGTAGTCTCTTATGAACACTTTCAGCACTTCAAGCCAGACTAGCAGACCTTATACCTTAACCGAAGTTTTTATTTTTATTTCTCAAATCTATGGGAAGAATGCAATGGATCTATCTATTTGCATATTTATAGCTTAATCTTAACCGTATGTCTTGTAGGGCTTTGTCCCTCTTCAAGGTATGGCAAATTAAATGTCGCTATACTACTGACTTTTACCAACATACTGTCTCACCTTTTAGGCCTGATCCACACGCACAACCCTATAACATTGGGGTTAAGTGGACCCCGCACCCTTGACTCTTGAGGGGTCTTTAAACTCAATTTGTTGGCTCTCTCCAGTAAGCTGTAACAATACTTATGTCGCGGGCATAATTAGGAATTATTAGGGATGTGTATAAATATCCGCAACGATAAATCGGATATTAAATCCCTTTTTTTTTTAGTGTTTGATATTTCAAATCGAATACCCAAAATTTTCAGAATTGGGTACAGATCGATTGAGATCTTTCATTTAAGAATATTCAAAACACGGGATTTCAATCGGATTTTTGTAGACACCCGATCAAATATATGAAAATATTTGGTGACCCGGTCCGAAACTTACTATCTGAACTTTTCTTCTAAAAATCATTTTTTATTTTGGGATATTAGATATTCGAAATTTCGAATATCTAATTTTTTTCGGATCTGATTCAGATCGCATTTTTGCCTGTCCAAAATTTCGGATCACATCGGATTATCTAAAATGAACACCTCTAGGTATTAGTATTCGAGATACATCGAGCAATCTCATCAAAGCTGCTTCTTTTCCTGTAGGTATCACTCCAATAATTGCGACAACTGGTTTCATGTATATTGCAATTGAAGGTGATAAGTTATGAAGAATGCCGTGGATAAGTCTCTATTTTATACATGATTTTTGGCCATCATATTACTTTTTGGTATAAGTTTTGAGACTTATAATAGATTTTCTTCGTATATTTTGACGTTTTAAGAGTTAAGTCAAAGTTGTTTTAAAATATGAAAAATGTGTTCAATAAATGACTTGCTTGATTCTAGTACTACTTATACATGCTAATTTGGTTTATTTAATATTTATAATAGTGGTTTTTGTTATTATGCAAATACTTCAGTTTGGAGCCGAATTGTTTATTACCCTATTGAATTATCTATAGGTGAAAAGAATTTGCAAGAAGAAAAAAAAAAAGAAAAGCAAACCTATTATACTAAAGCCCAAGAAGTTCCAAACTTCACGCATCAGAAAAGAAAAAAAGGGTGGACTTCCTCAAATAGATACAGACGACAGCCACAAAAGGAAGGAAGGAAGAAAATCTTAAAGACTCATTTATACAGATTGATGATATCTTATTTTTGAAGGAAGAAGAATCTAATCTGATCTGGAAGAAAAAAGGGAATTGAAAGAGACCCACGAGCAATATAAGAGGAAGCATGCATCAACCCTTCGAAAGGGAGGAGACCTGGCAGCGAGCAGCGAACAGAGGCGGCAGACCCAATTAGAAGACGCATGGCTATTGACGGAAGTCAAAAAAAAAAAAGTTCATCTGATGGGAGTTCTACTTCTTTAACTTCTAATTATTCAATTGTTGATTTTGTTTAATTACAATGTTAGGTTTTAATTCTTCATTATCATTCAATTGGATTTTCACTAATTTGATGTCTGGCTAAGTATTCATGTTCTAGGACGGGGATGTAGTCCTTAGATTTTTGTTGATGTATTGAATTATTATGTTGGTTATATTATATTTATGCAATTTGATAATCTTGGATTGATTTCATACTTTTAATTTGGCCAATTGATTGTATGTGTGAGGTGTTGGATTAATAGCGGAAGTGAAAGTTCAGTACTAGTCTGTGGGATTATCAAATTTCAAATGGTATAATTTTAGGAATAGTTATACTCATGGGGTGGGATCTTTTAAATGAATTTAATGCTCTTAATGAATTTGTTCTAATTGTTATGTTGACGGAAGTAACATGAGATTAGTATAAGTATAGATTTTCCACCTTGGAAGAGGTGATAATATGTAACACCCCGATAATTCTCTCTTTTCAGAAATACCTTTATAATATGAAACTTAGAGAATTATCCAAGCATTATCGCCCGTGTGATAACGTATCGGCTTATTCAGAATTTTGCAGCGGAAAACATCAAACTAAACTTTATAAATAATTAAATAAGTACTTCATAAATAAACCACTCTATAAAAGTCTATCAAACCAACTAATAATAACAAGTTCCTACTGATGCAGAAAATATGATATATAAAATTTCACAAGCTCTCCATTCCCAGATCCCCAATGATGCTACATCTGCGAACCTGTAAATGTCAATGCTCTAGAGAATCTGCTCACCAATAATGGGTCATCACAGGATCAATAAGGCAAAGCCATGATCAACACATACAAACAAAGCACGTAATCAGCAAAGCTGAGTACTACATAACAATACATAAACAATCCTAACCATGATACTAAGAAATAATAAACAGAGATAAATAATAATACAACAATATAACGCTCTGCAGATAACTTCTACTGAACTAAACTTTAATCATCTTTTATTATATTAAATGGAATAGTTATTGGACCGAGTTGTCTAACTAAAAACCAGCCTTCACCTAGGAAGACGAAATACGGGCGCGACTCCGTATTCCATAATGACCTGCGATATCGAGGAACCTTTGAATAAAAAGAGGAACGGTGATCAATCCAATTCCCAGAAAAAGCCATGGCACGCTCACCATGTACCCCAACTCCTGATTGTCCAACTTCAGACGTGCACCAGTCTAAAGCTTATTACTATCCAAGTTACACTTTACGTGATTAACAATTTATTACTTGTTATGACACACATACAAGCAACACAGAATATAATTCAGACATTCACAACTGAACTTCTTTTATCTTAGGATTTAATAAGTGATCACACAACTTACAATCCAAGATTACTTTCTTTAATTCCAACCTTTCTTACTTTGTTGAACCTAGCCAACAATCAATCTTACCTTTCAAAGGCATAACTTGTCAACTTACCAAATAAGGCCCACAGTCCTCATAAAGTAGTGAAATACAAAAGGGAACAATGATCAACATGATCCAATACTAATAAATATATTAATTCCCCCATGTGAATTAATAAATAAAGTTCCCAATCCAATTAACATGCTTGCATCAATATTCCATACAAACATGATATTCTACTCATAATCAAATATTATAATCAACATGTTTGCACACAGGCATAAAACATGCAAAATCCAACATAATAAATATCATATGAACTCAACATAGTTCCTATACATGATACTACATAATTTTCCTTCATAAAATCATGATACTATCTCAATCATCACATAGGTATGTACGTACCTTGTGTAAACTAGTCGACTGGCCACTTTAGCCCCTTTAAAAATCTCCTACGGAATACTCTCCGCCTAGAAATCAAATATAACTAAAATCAATACTTTTAAATAAAAAGACAGCAACTTTAAAATATTTAAAATCCCCTTTAAACATATTCAAAAGTTGATTTTTCTATCAAAACTCCAATTACTTTTAATTCCTAGCATAGTACTACCATACTAGTAATTAAAATTCTTAAAACTCCCTAAATAAAATACTTTCTGAAATTCCAACAACTTATAAAATCATAAAACCTTCTTTAAACCCACTTAAACATGCTTAAAATCATAAATTAAATCAATCTCATAGTATATAATATGCTACTATGGTTTTCTACTAATTAACACCCTAAAAATCCATGCTTTAATTATTAAAACTTCAATCTAACAATCATAAACAAATCTGAATTTTTATTCTTATAATATAATATATATATATATGAATCAAGATTATTCATTAAAACAGTAAATTAACATTGATAATCATGATTAACATTAAAATAAAGCATAAAAACATAGTCTTTAATGGAAAACTTGAGGAAAAAGAAAAGAATTAAACCAACACAAGAGGAAGTGATAATGCGCCGGCCAAGCAAGAGTCTCAGTGGCAGCAGCGGCAGTCAACGGCGGCGGCGGCGGTGACGTTTCTTAGCGAAGAAGAAAGCGTTACTTGAAGAAGAAGAAAGAAAAGCTTGAGAGGAAGAAAAAGAAAAAAATCACGTGGAAGAGGAGAGAGAGAATGCCGTGAGATTTGGAGAGAGAAGAGTGAAGAAAATAATTTGTGTAGGGTAAAATAATTGGGCTTAAGGTATTTATAGTTAGGGTTTCCTTTTGGGCTTAGGAAAAGGAGATTGAGTTCAAATAGGATTCGATGACAACTAGGATTGATAAATGAGGACTCCTAGCATTAATATAACTTCTCTTTCCTAATCTACTTAGAATTTGGGTTCCTCAAGTCCATTAGACTTCTTTTCTAAATCAAATTCATATTTCAAACCTTTTTCAAAGCATGCCTAATTAAAATAGTCAACCTTCTTTAAATAATAAAATCATTTAAACTAAAATATAAATATACAAATACTAAAATATATTTATAAAATCCTTTAAAATTATGGGGGATTACATAATATGTATTAGGAAATTCAGACCATTGCAACTAAATATTTTTACCCGACGATCAATTCAACTCCATTGAAAAATTTAGGTAGCGAAACCCTTGTCCTAGAACTACTTCTCATTTCTTGTTACACTTCATATTTTTTCGTCATTGTTTCTTAGTAGTTTACTAGTTAGTTTGAGTTCTAGTTTATCACCATTTCATTGAACCCATATTGTCTAAATAATAATAATTGTCTCTTACTTTGGTAGTTGATTATACACCTCCTTGTGGATACGACCTTGCTCACCTATACTATCAATTTGACCCGTACACTTGCGGATTTAGTAGGTATATTTTAGGCCGACCAGCAGTCTTGGGGATTTTTCAAACAACTTGGAAAACAACCATAACTTTCTCGTTTCTTAGCGGAATTGGGCATATAACTTGTCGTTGGAAAGCTCTTGGAACAAGTTATCACCTCCAATTTGAATCACATCAAAACCATTTATAGATTGAGAGATATGTGTATTCAAAGTTAGTCTTATGCCATTTTCACAAGATTTCAAGTCACAAATAACAAATCTCCGCCTTGACTTGAAATCGATCAATCAAGATAACTCCACCTTTAACTGAAAAACCAAAAAGTGATGCTCACCATAAACATAGAACCTCCACCTTAAACAAAATAGCATAAGCCTACTCACTTTATGCAATCAAGAACGGACATCTTCTATAAATTATGTACTGGTGCATCTTCAGACACAAAACTCCCTTATATGAAACCATCACATGGCCTAGATTGAAAGTATAATGTCACCAACGCCAAGCATGCTTATTCAAATTGACCAAACTCTCTCAAAACACTTCTTCATCTCAGCAACAAACTTAAGCAATTCTAGAAAATTAAATTACATCAATAATTTCTAAATTGCAATTGTACTTAACAAAACACAAAAGTACCAAATTGAGATATGAAATAGCATAACTCGAACAAAATCTAATGCATAACCAAGTTTGATACTTTATTACAAACTCAAAAGCAATCTATCATAGACTCCATAGCAAAAAATCCACATGGTTTCTCGTTTCACCAAGAGATCTCAAAGGGCATCAATCATGAAGAGATCGTAGAAACCACACCCCCAAAACTTGTAACCCTAAAGTGCAATATCATCATCAAATACATAGTTGGCAATATTTGCAGATTGGTCCTCATTGGACTTTCCCCATTCTTCTTCTTTAATTTCCAACAATCGGCTTTGACATGACCCTTCACATGACAATAGTTACAGATTTTACTTTTGCTAAAATTCTTTCCACCATGAGCAACCAAAGCATTAGTATGAGAAGGATTATTAGATTTATTAACCAATTTATTGTCAATTAAATCTCTCTGAGTTAAGGCATCCTTACTCCAAACTCAAATCATCTCTACCATATAATAAAATATCTCGAAAGTGCTTATACGAAGGCGGTAAAGAACACAACAACCTAATAGCCATATCCTCATCATCGATCTCAACGTCGATGTTTTGCAAATCCATAATGAAAGAGAAGAATTTATCTAGATGAGACTTACCTTCTTCTAGACTAAGATCATGAAGTTTAGATTTGAGTAGTAGACGGTTGGTAACGCTCTTTGTCATATAAAGTAACTCCAACTTCAATCACAAACCCGCAACAGTCGTCTCTTTCGCAACCTCTCTCAAGACTTCATTAGAGAGACATAATTGAATTGTCGAAAGAGCATTTAATCGATCTCCTTCCACTGATCATTCGTCATACTCGAAGGCTTTTTGGATGCGCCTTCAAGAGCCTTGTAACAGCCACTTTGAACCAAGATGGCTTTCATCTTCAATTGCTATAGACCAAAATTTACTTGCCTATCAAATTTCTCGATGTCAAATTTCATTGGCATAATTTAATGAAACTCGTCTATGAACACCTAAGACCTTAAAACCTTGTTGTTGATACCAGTTTGTTAGGAAACGGGTGGTGCAACGTTTGATTAATGCGGAACAAGTCTATGAAATAATAAGAATGAGAAGAACGATAAACAAAAGAGATACAAGGATTTACGTGGTTCGGTCAAAATAGACCTACGTCCACAGGTGGGGGATTCGAGAGCTTCTTCACTATAATGGAGAAAAACAAAGAGAATCCACAAGGAGTCCTAAAATTCTAATGGCTTAAAGTGTGTATCAAACAATGATCACTAAGAGGGTCCTTTTATAACATAAGGAAACCCTAAGAAACCCTAGAATAATCTCATAGTATAACCCAAATGACGGATTAATAAAATTAGGGTAAAAATTAGAATAACCCGTGAAATAAACGCGTCGCCCAGGCCAAACCGCTCGGTCGGGCGCTACTGCCCTGTCGGGCCAAAACCCGCCTGGTCGGGCGCGAGACCAAATTCCAGTTTCGATAGTTATTCGTGAAACAACCATAACTTTCTCGTTTGTCAGCGGAATCGGCCATATGACTTGTCGTTGGAAAGCTATTGGAACAAGCTATCACTCCAATTTGAATAACATCAAAACCATTTATAGATTGAGAGATATGTGCATTCAAAGTCAGCCTTATGCCATTTTCACAAGATTTCAAGTCACAAATAACATAGCATATTCAAAACACGGGAATTCAATCGGATTTTCACACACCGGATCGAATATATGAAAATATCTGGTGACCGGTCCGAAACTTACTATTAAAACTTTTCTTCGAAAAATAATTTTTTATTTTGGGATATCAGATATCAGATATCCGAAATTCCGTATATCTAATTTTTTCGGATCTGATTCGGATCGCATTTTTGCTTGTCCAAAATTTCGGATCAAATCGGATTATCTAAAATGAACGCCTCTAGGTATTAGTATTCGAGATACATCGAGCAATCTCATCAAAGCTGCTTCTTTTCCTGTAGGTATCACTCCAATAATTGCGACAAGTCAACTGGTTTCACGTATATTGCAATTGAAGGTGATAAGTTATGAAGAGTGCAGTCTTGGGGATTTTTCAAACAACTTGGATAATTACTATGATATATTAGGTGCCTCGTGAACCAGTTCAGAGTCATGAAAGGCTTTCAGCATGTTTATCGAGAAGTAAATAGGGCAACGATCTAGCTTGCATCTTATTGTCATTTATTTGCTAACAATGTAATTTGGGATCTGATCCCTATCCGGCTATCCCCTCCTTAGATGTAATTCTCTAGCAGGATCCTTACATTAAAGAAAACAAGTGCTGAGCTTATAATAGCACATGCCTTATCATATACCATTTATATATTATTAACATATTACAGAATATATTTACCATCTTTTATTCAGTGATGGGCCTTAAACCATCTTTTTATCAAGAATAAATTCTCCATTATTGAATGCCATTACCTAAAAGAACTCTTCCAATTTATTTAATGCTCCTTCTTATTCTACGGACCTTCTATCAATATGTAGTTTTGTATAGTGTTTGTGTTGAAGGAAGAAAACGTAATTGAAGGCTTAACTTTTTGTCTTACCTTTTCTCATTCATCCTCAATAACATAAATACAAGAGTTTGCTTTGGAAACCAAACTCAATCTTTAGGAAATAATCTAATCAAATCACAAACTATCCTAAAGATAATATTACTTAGCTAAAATATGAAATACATATCGTAACACCCCCCTCAAGGTGGAGCATGGGGATCAAGAATGCCCAGCTTGCTAAGTAAAAGGTCAAATTGCGTTTTCCCAAGAGCCTTGGTAAAAATGTCTGCTAACTGAGCATGAGTTGGAACACAAGAGGGTGAAATAAGACCATCGGTAAAAGCATCACGAACAAAATGACAATCAACCTCGATATGTTTCGTGCGTTCGTGAAAAACATGATTATTAGCAATGTGCATAGCAGACTGACTATCACAAAAGGGAGGGATAGCTTTAGGATGATGAACACCCAAACTTAAAAGAAGACCTTTCAACCATTTTAATTCACATGTGATCGCGGCCATAGAGCGGTACTCGGCTTCCGCAGAGGAGCGGGAAACAGTTGGCTGTTTTTTCGTTTTCCAAAAAATGGGAGAATGACCAAGAAAAACAAGCCAACCTGTAAGGGAATGACGCGTAACCGGACAAGCTGCCCAATCAGAATCATACCATCCCTGTAAAGTGAGATCACTGTCAGCACGAAGAAGAACGCCCTGACCCAGAGTGCCCTTGAGATAGCGAACAACACGCAAGGCTGCTTCCATGTGTTCCTGACGAGGAGTTTGCATACACTGTGAAAAAATGTGCACAGAATATGCTAAGTCTGGACGAGTGACTGCAAGATAGATGAGACGACCAACATGGCGTCTATAAGCTTCGGGATCATCAAGTAAGGCACCACTAGCAAGAGCAAGTTTATGATAGGGCTCAATAGGAGAACCAGAAGGCTTGGCACCCAGTAAACCAGCCTCAGCAACAATGTCCAGAGTATATTTTTGCTGGCATAAAAACAAGCCAGTCGAAATACGGGCAACTTCGATGCCAAGAAAGTAACGTAAAGGACCTAGATCCTTGATTTTGAAACAATCACTCAAATAAGCTTTGAAAGCCTGTAAAGCAGCGGAATCATTCCCAGCAACAATAAGATCATCGACATACACCAATACGTTAATCTGAACAACACCCTTAGTAAAGGTGAAAAGAGAGTAGTCATAATAAGACTGTAGAAACCCATATGTTTTCAATGCAGCTACTAGTTTAGCAAACCAGCAGCGGGGAGCTTGCTTTAGGCCATATAAATACTTACGCAGACGACAAACAAGATTGGGATCAGAAGCCCCAAAACCAGGAGGAAGTTTCATGTATACTTCCTCGGCAAGGTCACCATGTAAGAAGGCATTCTGAACATCCATTTGATGAAGTTCCCAATGTTTAGAAGCAGCTATAGCAAGAAAGGTGCGAACAGTAACCATTTTAGCCACAGGAGCAAAGGTTTCTGTATAGTCAATACCTTCGCGCTGATGATTTCCAAGAACCACCAAACGAGATTTTCTCCTATCAAGAAGACCATTAGAATTGTATTTGTTGCGATAAATCCATTGACTACCCAAAGCTCTTTTACCAGGAGGTAAATATTCCATGGTCCAAGTACCATTGGCCTCGAGAGCCAAAATTTCCTCCTGCATAGACTTTCGCGAAAGATCATCTGTCATGGCCTCCTTAAAATTCCGAGGTTCCTGGGTAGAAGTAATAGCTGCAAGAAAAGCACGATATATCACAGAAAAACTGTCACAATTAATATAGTGTGCTATAGGGTAGGGAGTACCTGAGGAGCAATCGGAAATGGGAGATGCGGGAGATGGACTAGATGCAGCAACAGTGTGAGTGACATAGTCACGTAAGAGGACTGATGGGGTTTTGGTTCGCAAACCACGCCCTAGAGCACTAGGCTCGGAATCCGTGTGAGCCGTTGGAGGAAGCCCATAAGGTGCGCTGTGAGGGGAGCCCAAAGATGAAGGCCCAGTAACAGGGGCAGGCATCACCGAATTACCAGGCGGAACGGAGCCTTGATGAGGCCCATAGCTGGCATGGTCTGGGAAAGGGAAGGAATAGGTGCGCTGGTGATGGAAATGACAGGGCCCAAAGGAGCAGGTCCAGTAGCAGTATGCGGATCAAGGGAAATGGATTGGGGTTCAGTTTCAAGCTCAAAATAATCCAAAGGAGCAGGAGAGTCCATTACATCAAAATCAGCATCAATAGTAACATTCAGATCAAACAAGTCAGCTGACACTATATTGACACTTTCTGGGTCATGAAATGGGTATAGATCCTCAAAAAATTTCACATCCCGAGAGATAAAAAATTCTTTAGTATCGAGATCAAAAAGATGCCAACCCTTCTTCCCGAATGGGTAACCCATAAAAATGCATTTACGGCTTCTACTAGCAAATTTTTCACCTTTAGCTTTGGTATTATGAGCAAAACAAAGAGTGCCAAAAACTTTAAGAGCGTCATAAGATGGTGAGTTACCTGTCAAATCTCAAATGGTGTTTTATTATCTAAAAGGGGAGTAGGAGTACGATTGATTAAATGGGCTGCAGCAAGCACACATTCACCCCAAAATTGAATAGGAAGGTTAGCCTGAAATCGAAGAGCCCGTCCAACATTTAAAATGTGTTGATGTTTACGCTCTACTTTACCATTTTATTGAGGAGTATGGACACAGGTGGTGTGAAAAAGAATGCCAGTAGCCAGAAAATAATCACGTAAAAAATTAAACTTAGTTCCGTTGTCACTTTGCACAATTTTTATGGTTTGAGAATATTGACGATCAACCATGGCAATGAAGGACATGAACATTCGAAATACCTCAGTTTTGTCAATCAACAAATATATCCAAACAGCACGAGAGAAATCATCAACAATAGTTAAAAAATAACGGGCCCCATAAGAAGAAACAATGCGATAAGGTCCCCACAAGTCACAATGAATTTTCTCAAAAATACGCATCGATTTAGTGTCACTATTAGGAAATTTAGTCCTAGGATGTTTAGCAGTTTAGCACGAAAACAAATTTCAGGCAAACTACACCGAAAATGACTAACATGAGGAAGTAACTTGACGACTTTCTCTGAAGGATGACCCAAACGTCGATGCCATAAATCCAAGATAGAAGCTTCATCTGAGACAGAGATATGCTGGATAGAATCAGTGCTTCTAAAATAATATAGTCCATCCCGCTTAACTCCCGTTCCAATCAGCTCCATCGACAGGTCCTGTATAGCACACATTTTAGAATTAAATTGGACAGTATAATGAGATTTATCACACAATTGGGAGACAGATAATAGATTGCAGCGCAATTGAGGCACATAAAGAACATGAGTAAGAATAATACGATCGGAAACGCAAACAGAGCCTTCTTGATGAGCAATCACAGTACTACCATTAAGAAGGCCAACCGAACAATCAGGAATGTGTTTAACATCAAATGACCAATTAACATCTCCTGTGACATGATGACTAGCCCTAGTATCAATAATCCAAGATAAATGATCAAACGTACCAGTTAAGCGATTGTCGGGAATTGTTACATTACCAAACATTCCAGCCAAGATTTTCCATTGGTCAGGAGAAAAAAGAGAGGAAGAAGACCCACTTGTGGAAGGTTCTGCGTCAGAATGGGTGGTGTTACCACCGTGGCTGCCTGCTGCAGCATTGGCACGAGCGGAGATGCCACGACCTCTGCTGGTGCTACGACCACGCCCACAACCACCATCGTGCCAGTGAGGTGGGTAGCCAACAATTTCAAAACAAGAGGCCACTTCGTGGCCGGTTTTCTTACAGTGAGAGCAAAGAAGATGCGAGCGATCGGGACGATCCCCGCGACCACGGCCACGAGCCTGATTCGCCCGGAGAGAAAAACCCACGGCCTCGGAGGGCGGAAGTTCTGGTGGTTGAGTAGCGAGCCGAACTCGCTCGGCCTGAACAATAAGTTGGTACACACGGTTCAGGGAGGGAAGCGGGTCGAGGGCCAAGATGGCACCACGAGTATGAGAGTAAAATTCAGAATAGAGGCCCATCAGAAATTGGTGGGTTTTACGTGCTTCCCGTCGCTCTTCATGACGTGTTCAGGCGGTACAGCCGGAGCAACAAGTACAGCTAATGAGTGGTTTATGTGCATGAAGTTCCTGCCAGAGAACATGAACTTTACCATAGTATGTGGCAACGGACATCGTGCGGGTTTGCTCGCACTTAGTAATGGCTGAGTATAGTTGCTGGATTCGCGGGCCATTAGCCACCGCGAATCGGGTTTTCAAGGAATCCCATAGGAGACGGGCATCTTTGTATTTGGAAAGAGAGGCTTTGACCTCTGGCGAAATTGTATTCATAAGCCACGAGATGAGCATAGCATGTAATGTATTCCAATCTGAGATGGTGCAAGGAGGATTTGGTTGAGAGATTGAACCATCCAAGAAAAGAAATTTCCGACGAGCTTCCAACGCCATTTGTATATCGGCGGCCCACGCATCATAGTTGTCGTCACGGAGACGAGTAGGAGTAATGAAGTCTCCCGGCCGGTCATGAGGGCCAAGATAGAAAGGAGAGGTAGGCTCTATTGTTTTTGGTGGTGGGGGAGGAGGTGGGGGAGGAGGTTGTGTTTCGTTGTCGCCGGCCATGAGTACTGGTGGTCGGTTCACCTAGTCTGATACCATGTTGAAGGAAGAAAACGTAATTGAAGTCTTAACTTTTTGTCTTACCTTTTCTCATTCATCCTCAGTAACATAAATACAAGAGTTTCCTTTGGAAACCAAACTCAATCTTTAGGAAATAATCTAATCAAATCACAAACTATCCTAAAGATAATATTACTTAGCTAAAATATGAAATACATATCGTAACAGTCTGAAGCATCAGTGATGCGTCTCCACTTCTCTACATTGCTCTTCATCGTAAGTGTATCAAAGTTAAGATATGTAATTTCTCCTAATCTTTCACTCACAGTTTGAGTTTAATTTCAAAGATGAGTTTAATTAATTTTGTTTGGGAACAACAGTACATGCATATAATGATATGATAGTAAATCAAACCTAAAAATGACGTACATAAGTTCTATGTCTCGACAACGTATTATTGGCTTTTAATTATCATTGGACGAATGACCTCACTCAAAACACCACTATTTTCACTTAGTAATGGTGTACCGCTCAACGTACAAAAGTATTTAGTCATTACTCATTCGGATACTGCTTTACAAAAGTTACGAAAAATATGTCTTTATATAAAAGAACACCACTTGGGTGCATGTACTTATTTGCGTTCCAAGGACAAAATTGCTTAATATTGTAATAGCATGGTGGTTGTTGGACAGGCTAAGACAACCATGGCACCTCAGCAAGTCCTTAACGATGAGGAACAAGCTATTTTCGACGAGCTTATATCGGCAGCATCAAAAGAAGCTAACGTTGAGAGTGATCAGCCTACAATAGAAGTGGTTACTTGGGGTTATATAAGAAACTATCACAAGGAGAAGGCAACATTGCAAATAATTGACCAACATGATTGGTCTGGAAAGCCGTCGAGGCCTTACGATCAAATTCCAGCTACGAGCAAATCGGTCGCGTTCAGGCACACAGCGCCTATTCCAGAAGGCTCTAAGGCAGGACTGGTTTATGCTGATGGAGTAGAAACCAATGCACGGAAATGGCTTGTGGCTTTTGACGGCAAAGCTCAGAAGGTAGTATATATACTAGCTTTTAAAGTTCTAAGTTAAAATATACTACATCCGTTCTACTTCTGTTGCAACAATGGATTTGAGTACCGTTTTTAAGGAAGTAGAAAAATGGATAGTTTAGCATAAAGGTAGTATTTTAATTAACTAGAGTACTAGGAGATAAATTAATTCTTAATAAAATAAATGCAATTTTATGAGGTAAATATATAATTAATGATGGTTTTAGTAAGATAAGTAACGGTAATATTGTTAACTAAAGTTACTTTTTTTTTTTACCAAAAGTGGAATTGTTGCAATAGATGTGAAACTACCCAAAGTGGTGATTGTTTTAATCTCTATTATATAAGCCAAGGGGGGAGCTATGGTGTCTCCCTTTGAAAAGACTTTTTAACCCTTCATTCAATAAAAAATATTACCTATTGAGATTTCGAGATTTTCCTCAATCATAACCCTTCCTAATTTAAAATATGTATATCAAAGAAAGTTCAAAGTAGCTAAAATAAACTTTCATAAAAATATGTGTAGTGAAAGAAAAAGTTTATGATTGAAGAACAAATTAACATAACTAAAGCAGTTTTCAAATCAATTACAAAACCAAAGACATAAAATTTTAATTTTACCTGAACTTTTGAAATACAATAACAATACCAACATCTATTAACAAGTAATAAAAATACCAAGAAAACAACTTATTCATCAAGTAATTTTTATATTTTATATTTACACCACGTGATATTTAATTAGAACTAATGATGATTGTAAATTACATCCTTCAAAATTACATTTAGATGAAATTTAATAATAATTGCCAAAATAATTCACGCACGCATCGCGTGCAAAGAAGGCTAGTAGAAAAAGAACCAAGGAGGTATATGACTATTTGGAAACTATAACGTTTAGGCAAAAACACTTGCTATAATTTGTTTCTTAAGGCTTTCTTCTTTATCTAGGCTATTTCTACTACATGTTTTCTATTTGGAGATATAATTATTATCATGCCTTATTGACAAAAACATTTATTAGATAAGACAAATAGAAAAGTAAGAGAAAGAAAATTAATTCATACTACGTAATCTCTTCGTTTCAAACTAAACTTTAGTTTAGGTCTGTTTTTGTAAAGTCGAATTTTATATATTGCTCTATGAAATAAAGAAACATGAGGAGTATATTAAAGAGTAATAGATTAAATCTTGCTTTGAGTTTGAAAGTTGATTTACAGTACGAAAATCTTGCATGTCGTGTGATGTAAGATAGAGTATATATCTTGACATATAATCCAATACATAGGTTATTTATGTTTTTTCTTTTAAGAAAATTCTATAAGCCAAGGCACTCCCTCGTTCCTTAATCTATACACATTTTATGTTGACACTACTAATATATTTCAATTTAACTACTATGTATGGTTTATAAATTACGGAAACAAGAATTGTGTGTAATTTTATTAGCCCAATATATATGATTTTAAAATGTCACTTTTTATAATTTTACATATCCATAATATAATATATTAATGGTTAAAGTTGTGCACTTTGACAAATGTGAAAGTCAATTTTTGTAGATTAAATTGGAACAAAGGTAGTAATTGACTAACTATTTAGATTTCATGTGAATTTTTACCTTAATATGGCAAAGAAATGATAAAAGACATCCATGAAACTTATGCATTGACTAGACCGATGCATAAAACAAAAATTCTTTTGATTCTTTCTCTATTTCGACATATATTTTGGAAAATAGTTACAGATTTTTGCGTAAACAACTAATTATCAGTTGCTCACTCATTATGGGGTGGAAAAAGTATGATTACCATCATAGATGTTCTAATTAGTTCAATATATTTGCAGGTTTTTGTAGATGCTGGGCCAATAGGACCAATTCATTGGGATAATGTCGCAGTTAGGCTTAATGAATCTGAAAATGTTCATGAAATCCAGGACCCAGTTCTTGGAGGGAAGGCCGCAGCTATGATCAAGGGTTCCTATGTGTTTGTATTGTTCTCTAATTAACATACTATGTGTGCTCGATGATCAAATGTTTGCACTTAGTATCATATTGCAGCAAGCAGGCATTATAAGATAAGCTATTATCAATAGTATATAGACAATAAAGTCCTCTTGCTAAGTTTGTAACACACACGTTTCTATCATATTATATAATGTACGCTCTTATGTTTTATGAATGTTGTCCTTTTTATTCCTTTAAACAAAGTTCAAATATTAATACAAAAATCAAGCCTATAAGCAAGTTTCTAATAATAATAATAATTATTATTATTATTATTAAAGTTGTGAAAGTAATAAATTGATAGTAATAGTAGTAATGAAATACGAAGTAATCATACTATTAGTAATAATATGTTTTATAAAAAAATAAATTCAAATCAGATAAGTCTAGATAAGATCAAATCAGATCAGACAAGAACATATAAAAAATAATAAGTTTAGATCAGATCAGAAAAAATAAGTTCAGATTAGATTAGATCAGTAAAAAGAAGGTGACTAAACATAACCTAACTAGGCTTTGAGAGTTTTGTTAAGGGGTGACTCTCAAAGTACTTAGGATGGTTTCAAATATTATTTCTAGTTAAGAGGTTCTTATTTAGGGGTTAGTTTTTTATCTTGATGAACACTTTGACATGTTTCGGCATAGAATTGGTGTGGATTTTGTTGCTTGAATTTGGCTTTCAGGTTGTGTAGGATGTAGGAACATAAACTGGCAACAAAAGAAGAAGACTTATTTGACAACTGTTGCGTGAAATAATCAATGCCCTAAATTTGAATTTGCCCCGTAACAACACCCGGACTCACAACAATCAACCTCCAGGGATACACGACTTCTACCTTTTCGGTGTTGACACAAAAGCAGATTGAGAACGCTCTTAAATATTGCCCAGAAAAGAAGAGAATTAAAGAGAAGAGAAGTTGTATTTTCGTGTTTTCCTATCTCCCAAGGAATACCATAACATTGGTATATATATAGCAAAAAAATGGAGAATCAAACGTGATCAGATCAAGGCTAAAAACTTGGAGAAAACGGTAATTACTGATTAAAAAACGGTCATTAAATGCTGACAAATAATTGACCCAAAAAGATAGTTAAGTTTATTCCCCAAGGCCCGGACCGTGCAGGTGACGCGCGCGCGCGCGTGTGGTAACAATACATCACCACATACACACTAAAAGTCTCATTGCTACTCAACTCAAAGGGTTGAGGAAGAGTAATGGCTATAAACCTTACTCTTCCCTTCTATTCTTTGAATGTGGGACTAAAGATAAAAAAAAAGGACTCTTCATATTCTTTTGAATCAAACTTAGAGTTTCTACTATAAACTCCAACAATCCCCCACATGATTCAAAAGAAGAAAATAGAAAGAAACAGGCAAAAAAGGGATGATCTGGGCAATAGATGCTAGGTTTTGAAGTATCAGTCTTATGGACTTGAATTGACACTCAGTGCATACAAAAATGTCTTACTGTCGTAATAGGTAGATTTCTCTTTGAACCTTTCACGAGGTTAGCAAAGCATAGTTGCGCACTCAACCTTTTTCAAATAAAGAAACAATTCTTGCAATTGTAATTTAATTGCCCTTCAATTTGCCTGGATTTTCATGAATGCTCTAGAGGTCCTAAGCCTTAGGGACTCTCATAGGGGATTGGGCGTAACCCCCACATTCACATAGGTAAGTTCATCAAGTTTGTACTGTTACAAACCACCTTAATTAAGGCTATGAACTTATTAAGAGCTATAAGCTCAACCTTACACATTGACAGTATAATGAAACAAAATACTACATCACTTTTCTTAATAGGAATGGTAGTAGTATCAACAACTTGAGTTGATTTCGTTTGACCCTTTGAACTTAGGAATTCCAAAGAAGGGTATTCATCACAATTCACTCCACAATAGGCTGCAAACCCATTCCTTGTGCTAACTCTAGCACTCTCTAAAGGCCTTTGGTGAGAGGATCAACAATATTCCTCTCCAACTTTATAGATACTCGAGTCAAATTTTCTAATTAGATTTTTCATTATAGCATTCCTTAAGTGAAAATGCCTTCTCTTTCATTATAGGTTTGATTATTCACTACCATAATTGTTGCTTATGAATCACAACGCATGGAAACTGATGGAGCTGGCTTACACCACAATGGAATATTAACAACCAAACTCTTTATCCACTCAGCTTCCTGTCAATACACACATGCCTGAGGTTAGCATAAAAGTCAATCAATTAGAAGATAATACAAATATAATTACTAGAGAGACAAAACAAATTGTCAACACCAATACTATAGTGAACCCTCTTGCCCTTAGCCACTCTACTTGGCTTTAACCTTTCAACACACTTATAAAATTGAACCTTACTACCTATGGCCCTACTAAGATTAGGCAGGTATGGCATCCCAAGTATAATAAATCATAAAGTACTCTTCGAGCACTAATATTACTTCTTTACATAAACTAGCACCAAAAGAGACTTATGACCTCTTAAATAATTTGGGAAACTAATCCATCATTATATTAAGATTTTCCATGATTTCACCAAGTCCATTAATACCTTTGTTACCAAGAAAGCATTGAAACACTAGGACAAATCTAGTTTAATCCATCAGTTGTTAGAGGAGGGATGAGATGCTTTGATTGATGAGACCTCTGATTCAGATGATGTGGCAGCAGATATGCAACAATATGCAACACAAGAAACAATAGAGGTAGCAGTTAGTGGGGCAACAACAAAACAAAATTAAGTCTAAGTAAGAGAAGACACTTAGTGGATAATCTCCTTCAACTACAAAATGGTGATCAATTACCTTTGGGCACACAAAGAAAATTGTCAAGAGAGTTTGGTATTCATAGAACCACTCTTCACATAATTTGGAAACTTGCACAAAAAGCAAGGATGAAGGTGTTCCGCTAGACGTGAGTTCAAAGAGAAAAGGCAATTCTGGAAGAAAGGCCATAAGTTATGCTGAGGAATGACTTCAGTCATGTCCCCTAAGCTACAGGTCAACTGTGAGGTTTTTTGCAAGATACCTCAAGGTTCCTCCAAGCACTATATACAGGCTACTTAAGAAGGGGAAGCTTAGATCTCACACTGCCAGCAACCATCCAGCCTTTACAGAGGCATATAAGCTTGCAAGGATGAAGTGGGTTCTTTCCCACATCATACCAGCCACTGCAACTGAACCAGCAATGTTTAATTTGAACCCATGGAGAATGTAATTTACATTGATGAAAAATGGTTTTATTTAAACCCATACATGAGAAGGTTCTACTTAGTGCCTAGGGAAGATGATCCATACAAATGCACATAGTCAAAGAGGTTCAAAATCAAGATTATGTTTATGGCTGTCACTTCAAGGCCATTGTATGACACAGAAGGTCAGATGATCCATGATGGGAAACTTGGTATCTATCCTTTTGTGGAAAGGGTTGCAGCAAAAAAAAAACAAGCAAAAATAGAGTCAAAGGCACTATTGAGACCAAACCAAGCAATAGAGAAAATCACCCAAGTGGTCATCAGAGATGTCATAGTAAACCAAGTCATACCAGCAATATGAGGAAATGACCTGATCATCTACCGAAAGACAATTTTATCCAACAGGATAATACAAGGCCACACATTAGTCTAATTAATCCAGCTTTCATGGCAGCAACCACAAGGAATGTCTTCAACATCCAACTGGTATGTCAGCCCCCCAGTCCCTTGAACATTCTAGATCTAGGTTTTTTTAATGCCATACAAGCATTACAGTGTAGGACTTTTTCTAAGAACATTGATGAGTTGATTGAAAAAGTTCATCATCTTATGAATTCTTTGAACCTGACTTGTTAAAGTTCACATGGCTACAACTACAATATGTGATAGCTGAAATTTTACAAGTCAAAGGGGGGAACAACTACTAGAATCCTTACCATGGGAAGATGAGATTATAAAGGTTGGGGTTGCTACCAAAAAATGTGACGGTGGATCAGAAAATCATTGATGATGCAGTGGACTACTTGAATGAGAAGATGAAGTTGGTTGAAGAAGATGATCCTATGGAGACTTTTGAAGTGGATGCTGATTAGTGGGTGTGTGTGACAAGTTCTAGGATTGGAAATATGTAGTGAAGAAGGAGGTGTAGAAGTAGATGGAATCGTAGATCGGTAGATGTGGTGAGTTCAGAAGGAGAATCAAAAGGGAATATATCATAAAAAAAAATGTGATCATGATTAATTGAGGGAAGAAAGAATTGAAAAGGATGAGAACTAGTGGAAGAGGCATGAGAAACATGAAAAGGAAGTGTTGTTCATGAAAAACATAATCCCTAGAAACAATAGTTGTATGAGTTGAAACGTTATAGAGTTTGTAAGCTTTTTGGTTTAGAGAGTAACCTATGGGAAGACATGATTCACCTCTGGCATCAAGCTAATTACTTCTGCCTACCTTTGAAGAAGACACAGAACTTAAACAGCCAAAAATTCTAAGGTGGGAAAAGAGCAGGAACAACATCATGCAACTTCTGATGAGGAGAAACATTGTTCAGGATTGAAAGTGGGATTCTATATTGATAAGATGTGCTGCTATTAAGATACATTAGAAGCTTTGATTGAAAACAGAGAGCACTAGCACATTCTAAGAGCTTTGATTAAAAATAGAGAGCGAGCACATTCCAATCTCAGTACTAATTATAGAATTCAGAATACCTATGTTTTAAGATTAATTAACCACAATGTATACATCCACACACAGGACAACGATGATGTATGTTATTCTAAAAAGAGCATAAGAGCTCAGCCCAAAGCCAGTAATAAAACTATTTGAAGAGCATCTACAACTCGTGCCAACCAGCCAAGGCACTCTCCAATCCTACACAACCTGAAAGCAAATTCAAACAACAAAATTCACACCAAGTCTATGCCGAAACATGTCAAAGTGTTCATCAAGATTAAAAACTAACCCCTAGGCCCTAAATAAGAACCTCTTAACTAGAAATAGTATTTGAAACCATCCTAAGTACTTTGCATTCGGAGAGTCACCCCTTAACAAAACTCCCAAAGCCTAGTTACATTATGTTCAGTTCACCTTCTTTTTAGTGATCAAATCTTATCTAATTTGAACTTTTTTTTTATCTGATCTAAACTTTTTTTTAATATGTTCTTGTATGATCTGAATTTATTTTTTTTATAAAACATATTATTACTAATAGTATGATTACTTCGTATTTCATACTACTATTACTATCATTTTATTACTTTCACAACTTTAATAATAATAATAATAATAATAGAAATTTGTTTTTAGGCTTGATTTTTGTATTAAAATTTGAAATTTGTTTAAAGGAATAAAAAGGACAACATTCATAAAACATAAGAACGTGCATTATATTATATGATAGAAACGTCTGTGTTACAAACTTAGCAAGAGGTCTTTATTGTCTATATACTATTGATAATAGCTTATCTTATAATGCCTGCTTGCTGTAACATGATTAAGTGCAAACATTTGAATATTTTATCATCGAGCACACATAGACTAGTATGTTAATTAGAGAACAATACAAACACATAGGAACCCTTGATCATAGCTACAGCCTTCCCTCTGAGAACTGGGTCCTTGTATTTATGAACACTTTCAGATTCATTAAGCCTAACTTCGACATTTTCCCAATGAGTTGGACCTGTTGGCCCAGCATCTACAAAAACCTGCAAACATATTCAACTAAGGCCCTGTTCTTTTGAACTTATTTTGGCTGAACTGAACTGAACTTATTTTATTTTTGCTGAACTGAACTTATTTTTGCTAAACTGAACTTATTTTTACTTATTTTTGCTGAACTGAACTTATTTTTACTTATTTTTGCTGAACTGAGCTTATTTTTGCTAAATAATAATAATAAATAATAAATAATAAATAATAATAATAATCAATAATAAATAATAAATAATAAATAATAAATAATAAATAATAAATAATAAATAATAAATAATAAATAATAAATAATAAATAATAATAATAAATAATAAATAATAATAATAATAATAAATAATAATAATAATAATTAAAAATAATAATAAATAATAATTAATAATAATAAATAATAATAATAAATAATAATAATAATAATAAAAAAAATAAATAATAAATAATAATAATAATAATAATAATAAATAAACAATAATAATAATAAATAGTAAATAATAATAAATAATAATAATAAAAATAATAATAAATAATAATATAATAATAAATAATAAATAATAATAATAATAATAATAATAAATAAATAAATAATAAATAATAAATAATAATAATATTAATAATAAATAATAATAATAATAATAATAATAATAATAATAATAAATAATAAATAATAAATATTAGATAATAAATAAATAATAAATAATATATAATAAATAATAAATAATAATAAAGAATAAATAATCAATAATAATAATTATAATAAATAATAAATAAATAATAATAATAAATTATAATAATAATTATAATAAATAATAAATAATAAATAATAATAATAATAAATAATAAATAATAAATAATAAATAATATTTACTAGATAATAAATAATAATTACTAAATAATATATAATAAAAAAATTAAAAAAAAATTAAAAATTTAAAAAAATTAAAAATAATAAAAATTAAAAATAAATAAATAAAAGTTACAAATTCATCGTTATTATAATTATAATATTAATAATAATAACAATATTAATAGTAATAGTAATATTGAAAACAAAAATAATAATTACAACATTAATAGTAATACTGAACTTATTTTTGCTGAACTGAGCTTATTTTTACTTATTTTTGCTGAACTGAACTTATTTTTACTTATTTTTGCTGAACTGAACTTATTTTTACTTAGGGTTTGTTCTGTTCAACTTATTTTGTCTTATCTTATCTTATCTTATCTTATCTTATCTTATAAGATCTTATCTTATCTTATCTTATCTTATCTTATCTTATAAGATAGTTTATTGTGTGTGTCTAACATCTTATTTATCTTATCTTATCTTATCTGATCTTATCTTATTTGATCTTATCTTATCTTATAAAATCTTATATAAGTTAAAATAAGTTGAACAGAACAGACCCTTATTTTTGCTGTACTGAACTTATTTTTGCTGAACTGAACTTATTTTTACTTATTTTTGCTGAAAATAAGTCCAAAAGAACAGGGCTTAATTAGAACAACTATGATGATAATCATACTTTTTTCCAACCCATAATGAGTGAGCAACTGATAATTAGTTGTTTACGCAAAAATCTGTTACTATTTTCCAAAATATATGTCAAAATAGAGAAAGAATCAAAAGAATTTTTGTTTTATATGCATCAGTCTAGTCAATGCATAAGTTTCACGGATATCTTTTATCATTTCTTTGCCATATTAAGATAAACATTCACATGAATTCTTAACAATTAGTCAATTACTACCTTTGTTTCAATTTAATCTACAGAAATTGACTTTCACATTTGTCAAAGTACGCACAATTTTGACCATTAATATATTATATTATGAATATGTAAAATTATGAAAGGTGATATTTTAAAATCATATATGTTGGGAAGATTCTAATAAAATTACACACAATTCTGGTTTCCCTTATTTATAAATCATACATAGTCGTTAAATTGAAGTATGTTAGTAGTGTCAACATAAAATATGTGTAGATTAAAGAACGGAGGGAGTGCCTTAGCTTATAGAATTTTCTTAAAAGAAAAACATAAATAACCTATGTATTGGATCATATGTCAAGATATATACTCTATCTTACATCATACGACATGCAAGATTTTTTCGTACTGTAAATCAACTTTCAAACTCAAAGCAAGATTTAATCTATATTACTCTTTAATATACTCCCTCCCCGTGATTCTTTATTTCATAAAGCAATATATAGAATTCGACTTCACAAAAACAGACCTAAACTAAAGTTTAGTTTGAAACGAAGAGATTACGGCCCTGTTCTTTTGAACTTATTTTAGCTGAACTGAACTGAACTTATTTTATTTTTGCTGAACTAAACTTATTTTTGCTGAACTAAACTTATTTTTACTTTTTTTTGCTGAACTGAACTTATTTTTACTTATTTTTGTTGAACTGAACTTATTTTTACTTATTTTCGCTGGACTGAACTTATTTTTGCTGAACTGAACTTATTTTTGCTAAATTATAATAATAAATAATAATAATAAATAATAAATAAAAAATAATAATAATAAATAAATAATAAGAATAATAAATAATAAGAATAAATTAAAAATAATAATAAAAAATAAAAAATAATAATAATAATAAATAATAAATAATAAAAAATAATAATAAATAAATAATAATAATTATTATAAATAATAAATAATAAATAATAATAATAAATAATAATAATAAATAATAATAAATAATAATAATAATAATAATAATTAATAATTAAATAAATAAATAATAATAAATAATAAATAATAATAAATAATAGTAAATAATAATAATAATAATAAATAATAATAATAAATAATAATATTAATAATAATAAATAATAAATATTAAATAATAAATAAATAATTAATAATAATAAATAATAAATAATAAATAATAATAATAAATAATAAATAATAATAATATTAATAATAATATATAAGAATAATATTAATACTAATAAATAATAATAAATAATAAATAATATTAATACTAATAGATAATAATAAATAATAAATAATAAATATAAAATATAAAATAATAAATAAATAATATATAAATAATAAATAATATATAATAAATAATAAATAATAATAAATAATCAATAATCAATAATAAATAATAATTATTATAATTATAATTAATAATAAATAATAAATAATAATAATAAATAATAATAATAAATAATATATAATATATAATATATAATAAATAATAAATAATAAATAATAAATAATAAATAATAAATAATAAATAATAAATAATAAATAATAATAAATAATAATAAATAATAATAATAATAATAATAATAATAATAATAATAATAATAAATAATAATAATTACTAAATAATAAATAAATAAAAATTAATAAAAAAATAATACAAAATATAAATATAAAAATATAAAAATAAAATTACAGATTCATCGTTATTATAATTATAATATTAATAATAATAACAATATTAATAGTAATATTGAAAACAAAAATAATAATTACAAAATTAATAGTAATACTAAACTTATTTTTACTGAACTGAACTTATTTTTGCTGAACTGAACTTATTTTTACTTATTTTTGCTGAACTGAATTTATCTTTACTTATTTTTACTTATTTTTGCTGAACTGAACTTATTTTTGCTTATTTTTGCTGAACTGAACTTATTTTTGCTGAAAATAAGTCCAAAAGAACAGGGCCTACGTAGTATGAATTAATTTTCTTTCTCTTACTTTTCTATTTGTTTTATCTAATAAATGTTTTTCCCAATAAGGCATGGTAATAATTATATCTCAAATAGAAAACATGTAGGGGATCGAAATAGCCTAGATAAAAGAAGAAAGCCCTAAAAAACAAATTATAGCAAGTGTTTTGCCCAAACATTATAATTTCCAAATAGTCATATACTTCCTCAATTCTTTTTCCATTACAACCATTACCACTTTAGGTAGTTTCACATCTATTGCAACAATTCCACATTTAGTAAAAAAAAAAAGCAACTTTAGTTGGCAATATTACCCTTACTTTATCTTACTAAAATTATCATTAATTACTTATTTTACCTCATAAAGTTGCATTTACTTTATTAAGAATTGTAATCAGTTAAGTCTTGTTAATATTATGCATTGTAATCGGTTAAGTCTTGTGTACTTTTAGGTCTCGTCAAAATGTCATTAAAGATCACACTATTGAGCGGCTTGAGAAGCATTATCCAGGACTCTTTGAGGAAATTCACTTTGGTAATCACTTTGCTCTAGATGGAGAATCAAAACCCAAGTCGGAGATTTGCAGGTATGGGCGTTTGCTTTCGGTCTTTCACTTTGAAGGTTGGTTTTAAGATTTGCTTCTATCATTGCTATGTATCAAGATTTGTTATGGCTTTTGTTTTGAAGACATCGAGGACTCTAGACTAAGCAATGATGAATTGCTTTTGTGACATTTGTTGTTATTAGGTCAATGGGTGCGAAGGTGTTGATTGATGATAATCCAAGATATGCTTTAGAGTGTGCTGAAGTTGGAATAAGAGTGCTACTCTTTGATTATCAAAATTCTTGTCCTTGGTGCAAAACTGGATCAAATAATCAACATCCGCTTGTGACTAAATTTCATAACTGGGAAGAAGTAGAACAACAACTAGTATCTTGGATGTTTTCGTCGCATCTGTAACATAGAAGAGTTCAATTTTTGAAGGAGTTTAGTTTCTTTCATCTTAAATGAGATGGTTGGCGAACAGAAGTATATGGAATAGCTGATAGGTTTCCTAAGCAGCCAATTCAATACTTGAAGCAGAGCATCATTGTTGTTTCCTTTCTATTGTAAGTAATGGTCACTTTAAAAGTTCAGGGATTAGTTGATTACTCGTCACTTAAAAAAGTTGGTGTGCTAGAATTTCAGAAAACGTAAGTTATGGTGTAACTAGAGATCAACTTGAAAACTTAAGCTTGAGACTTGACTTGAACTTGAGTGCAAGTATTACAAATCGAGCCAAGCAATACAAAGTTCATGCTTTAATCGGCTCTTTACATCGCTTACTCATAACAATCATCCCAAAATGATTGGGGTCATCACATCCATGTCCAATACTTGTAGCAAGTAGTTCACTCACAATAAAATGATAAATCATTAAACATGTCAAATAAGTCGTTAAACAGCTAGCTTCAAATTCATTTTTGTTTTGTCGAGTCATTGCAAGAACACAACACATTTATGATAGAAAAACACTTGAACAGCGTTCAAGTATCACCTACAGTGCGAAGCCAAAATAGAAGCAAGTTCTTAAGAATGCTAAAACAAGCTTCATTTACATCCAGGACATGGCTTATTGAACCAAAAAAATTCCGAGCACCATCATGATACAAGAATCACCATTCCTAGCAAAAGCCACTAATATACTTCTTCTAAGTTGAGGCTGATGAAAGAATATATATGTGTTTTTGACCTGAACAATTACGACAAACTGCTACTTACAAATCCTCGATTAACTAAACCAATTACAACGACCATATTTTTTTTCGTCTTTGAGATACTTCCACGGATTTCAAGTTCAAGAAAATAGAAGGAAAAGTTATGACAACATCTGGAATCTGATATAGTCCATAGGCGATCAAAGGAATTTTTTTTGCATTCATGATATATGTTTCGCCCAAAAAAATCCTAAGAATAATATAGACAATTTAATAAGATATATCATAAAATCTTATAGGGGTCACTTTAAAAATACATGGGCCGCGAAGTTGGGCCGCAGCCCCCCGGTAGCTTCACCCCTGACTAGCCACAAATATCTATATCAGCACTAATATATTAAAAGGTGTTCCTAAACGAGTAATGATGCCACGCTCTAGCTAAAGACATTTTACTCCATGTAATCCACATACAACAAAAAACTACAAATTGCATAGTATAGGTTTGATTTCATGATTTCAGATACATTAAAGTATTAACCACTAGACAAATTATATTTATTGTTATCATTTCAAGTATAATATTAACAAATAAATATTTTCTTTATCCGGGGAATAATCTAGCCTAATTACTAGTTATGTTCTATTACTCGAGCAAGACAAAATTTAACACGAGTACATGACGCCGAAAAGATAGGTTATTATAAAATGAGTCATATTTGTTCAAGATTTCTTTTGGAAACCCTTTAATTTTTTTTTTAGGAAATAAAAACCCTTTACTTATAATCAATAATATGCAGATTTTTTTTAGGGAATAATGTGAAGATCTTCTACTGCTTATCTTCTCCAAAATTCCGGACTTAGAAAGTTACCGTTGCAAAATGCAAAGCTCTCTCTGCACTTCCAAACTCACTGTAAACATTAGTTCGGCGATTAGAAGATGAGAAAGATAAACTTTATTTCATCTTCATCCTCAATTCCCAACACTGTCATTATTATTCATCATGTGTGATGTGGGCGATTTTGGTAATTTCCCTTCTTTCTTTTTTGTGTGTTGTAGATGTAGAAGGTTTTTTATTTTAATTTTTGAGATTTGTTATAGTTCTGGGTTTTTATGATATTGTGACAAAGTTCAAAATTTGTGCTTTATATTCGAATATATGATAATAATGTTGATATCTTGATGATCTATGAAAGATGGGTTGGTTTTCAGTTAATTTTCGACTTAAAGAATTGTTTTTATCTTATCTATTTTGTATACAACTACTGTATTTCTGTACAATTTATTGTTTTCTTTTTAAATAAAAGTTATAAATTTTAAATATAAAAGATGGTTGATTTCGGGAAACCAGGGGAAGGGATGCAGGATTCCAGTCATTAAGACTGAATTTTGTTTGTTTGCTGTCTTTTTATTTATAATTTTGTTTGTTTCCAGTTATAATTTTGTTTGAACTTACTGCTCTGTTGTGTTGTTGTTCAATCTTTTTCTGTGTTGGGTTAATAACTTGGTATCTGTTTCTTTTTTGTTATTATCTTAAGATTAGAATTTTGAATTCACCCAGTTATTGAATGTTCTTTTATTTTTTTTGTTGGACGAATGTCTAAGTTTATGAAGTTTGAGTTAGGAAAAACAAAATTGGAAATTCTTTTTGGGGGGAGGGGGGGACAGAAGGAGTACGAATGTACGATATAATAAAATTGAGTAAATTAATAATGTATAGAATTGGAAATTTCCCTAAATTTTGTCTATGAAATAAGAGTCTCTGGTCTGTCAAGAAAATCACAAAATGCAATTCCTGTCTGTTAGTCGCTGTAAGTAATGACATGCTTAGTGTATTGATTTCATTCCATTTTTAAGGGATACATCATTCCTTTCTAGTTCCGGTTCTAAATCGTTTCGCATTTCTTTTCTCGTGTGTTATCTTACTGATATTCTTATTGTTGTTGAGGCCTTTTCTAGTTCAGTATAGATGTGGTATAGAGGTGGAAATCCTGTCATTTTCTTCGGGTCAGTTTATTTTCAGGTTGGATCTCATTGAGTTCGTTCAATTCAGGTCTATGGTCAATTAATGTATTGGCTTTTCTATTGTCATATCTTCATGGTTTTTCTTTGGTCAGTACAAATTGGGTCATTTTTTGTTCATATCAGTTTAGAGTCCTCCAGTTTTGGTCAGTATACTTAGCAATTAGCATCATTTGACCAAGTCTAGCAAGCCAAGTTTCTGGCCACCAGTCGATTAAGAAGTGAAGTAATATTGACCTTATTGTGGAAAGGCTGTGATTGTACGCTAGATTTTGCTTTACTTGCCATTCTATGAATTTACCGACTATGCATTGGTTGTATCGCTATTATAGCCATGAGTAGCCAAGGTTGTTACTATGAAACCTGTGTATATCATCAGTATAATACTTAAGCTGGTTAGTCCTTTTTAAAAAATATATATATATTTACGTTTTTTTTTTGGTGGGGGATGAAGGAAATAATTGTAGTAAGAGAAAAGGAAATATTTCTACTTATACTTTTATATATCTTCGCATAATGTTACTGTATTACAGGTTATATATCTTCCAGATTACAGGTTATGCAGGTTATGCAGTTGATTAAACATAATTACACAACATATGGGCTGAGCCGAAACGTCCCCATGGGGATCAGAAAAAGTACATTTACATTTACAATAGATGTTTATCTAGTCTCTTTTGATGTTTGAACAGTCTTCATATACTGATGAACACAGGTTGATTGTCATTGTCCTCTTAAATTTGCTCTTTTTTTTTTTTTGTTCTTTAAAAAGTTTTGCAAATCGCGACAAGAATTTTGATTTATTGCAAAAATATAAGTCTTGAAATAAAAAAAAGCTATCAATCTATATAGTGTTCTAACCACTAATCCAATTATTGAAATGGTAGTCTAATTTAAATCAATTTTAGCAAGTATTCTAAAATCTACAGAGAAAAAGAAGTGACGAATGTGATCACAATTGGCTCCCTATCGTTTTTCTAGAGCCTGTACATGCATTATGTTCGCCTTTATAATATCACTCAACCTTTACAATTCTTGAAACATTATCTTCCACCACAATAGATCATAGCAATCATATCAATACTGTAAGTGTATAGTTGACAATCTATTTTAAAAACCTTCCTTTTTCTTGTAGGTTGGATTTTCCCTTGCTTTTGTAGTCCATGAATCTGCTAATCCACATATTGGTGAGTGCAATAACTTCTACCTTCATGAAGTCTTATGTTAGCCTGGATTATTTCTATGCAATCTACTTCTCAAGCTGGAATATACATATTGGGAAACTTGTTGGCTAGTGTAATCTGACCGTAGCCGTTATCAATTTTGCTATTTCATTGAAGGTTTTGATTTATCGTTTAAACCCTGCATCCTGGTACAACAATTTATAGGAATGTTCAACAATAAGTGCTTGTTCGTGTTGATGCGCCAATATATTTTGCAAACACTAGTTACATTAAAGGTAGGTACGTTCCTACTTTTTCAGTATAATTAGACGTGCTTTTTCTGCATTTTTCTGAAAACTGGATTGCAGTGCTGTGATTTTCATTTGTTATCTCTTGTAGGCTGCGCGAATATGAATCCAATCCTGATCAATCTATACGACGTGGGCCAGAAGTCGAACAAATTTATATTGGGAAATTTATTTTGAGCTTTCACGTGAGTAATTGCAATTTTCTCGTTTCATTATTCTCTCCTTTCTTGTTTTAGTGTGTCATTGATGTTAGATTGGACTCAAGAATATGGCATATACATAATGAGACCAGCCAAATCTTTTAATTAATTACTAAAATTTAGTAGGTTTGGATCAAAAGACCTATCCCAAATAATAGCATGGTATCCTAATAGATATTAGAATGCTTGAACTACAACATAGTGGTGAGCAACAAAGGCAAGGTTTTGCCATGGGATATCGAAATTATGTAATTATCCTTTGTCATTGTCACCAAAGGTGATCTTTGGATTTACAAGTCTCATACAGCTCTGCCCTCAAGAACCTAAATATTTCTATGCTAATAGATATTAGAATGATTGAACGACAACATGCATAGAATGAGCAACAAAGGCAGGGTGTTGCCGTGGGACATTCTAATTATATAGTTATCATATGTCATCAAAGGAAAGGTGATCTTTAGATTTACAAGTTTCAAGGAGTACCTGCTCGTATAGAGACTTTATGGAATAAAGATATGGGTGCTCACTGGGGACACAATGGAAGCAGCCATCAATATTGTGTATCTATGAAGCACGTGTACGGTGGTTGAGGTTGAGTGTTGTATCCCGTACTCGGTACGGGTACGATTCGGGTACGGTATGGTACGGATACGGTGGTTGAGGTTATAGATGTTCAAAGTTGAGCTGAAGCCACTGTCTCACCCGCACGCCCGTGCGGATATGTGCTCGGCCGTGCAACCTGCAATCAAAAGTCACGAATGTTTCTGCCTTGCTCGCACGACCGAGCAAGATTTCGCTCGACCGTGCACGACCATGCACGCCCGTGCGCGTAGTTGCTTGCCCGTGCAACCTGCTGTAATGTCGTATCTTCCGCGTGACCTAACTTATGTCGGTTTATATTAATCTTAGCTTATAAATAGGACTTTAAACATTATTTTGAGGAGAGGAGATATCATCATTATTAGTTTATACTTATGGTTTTTAGAGAGAGAAGTTAGAGAGAGAAATTTGTAGATCTCCATTGTTCTCCAAGACTCCACCTTTCTTCCATTAATTCAAGTATCTCTTTTCTTCTTCTTTTTTTTACCTTGTTTTATATTATGATGCTTTATTATTCTTCTCTATTTTCTTTATTTATTTCAATTATGCTTTCATAGTTTTGTAATTTATGGTTAAGTTAAACCCTAGTGTGAATTAATTCATGATTATACCTTTAAATTCCCAAATTAATTGCTTAATTGTTCTTGCTTAATTGATTGTGCATATTCCAATACTAGATTAGGGATAACTAGTATTGTTATGATTCCATTGTCTTGATCACAACGGGAGTTGGGTTTTGACGGATTTGAATATTTCAATTAAGGACATGAAGTTCTCCACGGGAGTAGGTAGAATGGATTGTTAGGAAGTTAGAGTGCCGCGTTTAATGTCTTTAATTTGCATGATTCCACGGGAGTAGGCTTGAGTGCATATTAGAGAAGTCATAGATACTCGGGAGAGATTTATGGTATTTTATAGGGTATGCTTTTCCTTGTGAATATTTAATTGACTAGTTTGGGATAGGAATTATCATTGTATTAATTTATGCTTGTGGGGATACTTAACTATTGAGTCTTTTATTTATCGGTTTTTTCACCAAATACCCCTGACAAATAAATTTATTCACCAAATTCCCCCACTTTTTTCAAAATTCACCAAATACCCCCACTTTTTTCAAAATTCACCAAATACCCCTGACCTTTAAAAAAATTCACCAGATACCCCTGACCTTTCAAAAAATACCAAAAATGCCCTTTTTGGCTAACGGACGTTACTGCACCGTTAATTAATTAACTGTTTTTTCACCAAATACCCCTGAGAAATAAATTTTTTCACCAAATACCCCACTTTTTTCAAAATTCACCAAATACCTCTGACATTTAAAAAAATTCACCAGATGCCCAAATGACTAACGGCGGCTAACTCCGTTAGTCATTAACCCTAAAAACCCTAATTAACCTTAATTAAACCCTAACCCTAAAAACCCTAAAAGCCCACCCCCACTCAACCCCACCCCACCACCCCCCCCCCCCCCACCCCACCACCACCATCCCCAGCCCCACACCAGCCCCTCCCCGTCCCCTTCGAATCCGGCGCCTCCCCTCCCCCGGTCGGAAAATCGTTCCCCCTCCCCCCACCCCTTCGACCAGCGCCTCCCCCCTCCCCATCACCCACCCCTTCGAATCCCGCACCTCCCCTCCCCCCCACCCCTTCGAGCGAATCTCCCACCGTTGTTTACGCTCGAGAAAGAGGAGGCGGCACTATCCTACCGTTGAGATTGAAATTGCGCATGTGCGGGGAGGACGGGGGCTGCGGATTGCCGGCAAGAGTGAGGAGGAGGAGGGGAGGGGGGCAGTGCGCGCCGGCGAGTGGGGGAGGGGGGGGAGGAGGCGCGAGGGACGGGGAAGGGGAGGGAAAAGGGGCTGTTAGGGAAAGGGGTCTCGGGGGTTGCTGGGAGGGGGGGGGTTGGGCAGGTGGGGGGTGGGGTGAGGACGGGGGTGGGGCTGGTGGGTCTAGGGTTTGGGGGGGTAGGGTTGGGGGGTTGGGGTTGGGTTAAGGAGAGTTTAGGGTTTAGTTAGGTTTAATTAGGTTTAATTAGGGTTTAATTAGGGTCTTTTAGGTTAATTAGTTAATTAATTAACGGTGCAGTAACGTCCGTTAGCCAAAAAGGGCATTTTTGGTATTTTTTGAAATGTCAGGGGTATCTGGTGAATTTTTTTAAAGGTCAAGGGTATTTGGTGAATTTTGAAAAAAGTGGGGGTATTTGGTGAATAAATTTATTTGTCAGGGGTATTTGGTGAAAAAACCGAAGTAAATAATCACTCCTGAAAATTACTCAATGGCCGAAATAATTGTAAAGGAAACAATTGATTTCAATAAACAAGAATTTGTATTAATCTCACATGCCTTGAATGATAGCATGGAACTATTATTTATAATGAACTAAACTTGTCCTCCAAGGACTATAAGAGCCGAAAATCAGCAATCAAGTAGTTTAGGAAACACCCCAACACCTTGCATACTAATCCCTTGATTCTAGGAGAGAATAAAGGAGAACTTAAGGAAACAACCAAATCAGCCCAAAACTCCCCTTACACGCCCAACTAATTAAGGAAACTAGGAATATTACAACTCCATGACAACTAACAACTTGGAACACAAGGACTTTCCTGAATTACTTCTAACTTGGCCGAATCATATCAAGAAGATTTCGAACCTTATTTCTGACATTTAAAAGACTTAATTAATTTAACTAAGACTCTAGAAATGGTGGCATCTCATTTTTCATCAAGTGACTTAATTAATTTAACTAAGACTCTAGAAATGGTGTCATCTCATGCTTCATCAAGTGAATCGTCATCCCATTTAAGCATTGACACAAAGGAGGAGTTCGAATGTAGCTTGAAACCGAACACTTCAAGGACTAGACAAATAGGATCATGTGGAGCTTGACCTTGACTTGTATCATTCTCCCCCTCTTCAAAAGAATTTGTCCTCAAATTTTCATCATCTAAATAAGGACTAAGATCACCAACATTGAAGGTTGCATTCACACCTCCATAATCACTTGGAAGCTCGATCTTATAAGCACTTTCATTAATAACATCAAGGACTTTGAATGGACCATCCTCTCTAGGCATAAGCTTGTTCTTCCTCTTGCTTGGAAAACGTTCTTTCCTCAAATGAATCCAAACCAAGTCGCCAATCTGAAATTTCGGTTGCCTTCTATGCTTGTTGGCTCTTTCCTTGTATTGAGCATTCATCTTCTCAATTCGTGCTTTCACTTGCTCACAAGTCTTCTTAAAAGCTTCCAACCTCTTCTTTGAATCAACATGAATTTCAGATTTGGTTAGTGACACAAAATCAATAGGAAGGAAATGATTGATACCATAAACCACCTCAAATGGAGATTTAGAAGTAGTAGAAGAATGAGCTCGATTGTAAGCAAACTCGGCATGAGCTAGCTTCATATCCCAATCCTTTTGTGTCTTGCTCACCAAGCCACGCAATAAAGCTCCAAGTGTTCGATTAGTTACTTCAGTTTGGCCATCAGTTTGGGGATGATGACTTGTGCTAAAGAGTAACTTAGTTCCCACCATCTTCCATAAGCTCCTCCAAAAGTGACTAAGGAACTTTGTATCACGATCACTAACAATACTTCTAGGAATACCATGCAAACGAATGATTTTCCTAAAGTACAAATCCGCAACATGCAAAGCATCATCAGTTTTATGGATAGGAACAAAGTGAGCCATTTTCGAAAATCGGTCCACCACCACCATAATTGCATCCTTTCCTCTTTGAGTTCGTGGCAATCCAACAATAAAATCCATACTCACACTATCCCAAGGTGCATCAGGTACGGGTAATGGAGTATAAAGGCCTTTATGAAAAGTACTCTTAGACCTTTGACAAGTAGCACACTTACTAACCACCATATGAACATCTCTCATCATGTTGGGCCAATAAAAACTCTCATTCAAAGTGTCTAAAGTCTTTTGAACACCAAAATGACCAGCCACCCCACCACTATGGACTTCTCTCACAAGCAACTCCCTCACGCCACTTTTAGGAATGCATAGTTTGTTCCCCTTAAACAAAAACCCCTCTTGTAACAAAAATAAGCCATTAGGATTCTTAAAGGACTCACCAAAATCAACATCATCAATATATAAATCCTTTAAGTGTTCAAATCCCAAAACCCTTGCATCAACCATGGCTAGAAGATAAGAACGCCTAGAGAGAGCATCTGCAACAATGTTACTCTTACCTTCGTTATACTTGGACGAAAATGTGAAGGCTTGTAGGAATTCAACCCACTTGGCGTGCCTATATATGGTTGAGCTTTTGCTGTCGATGGATGTATTTGAATGCTTCATGATCCGAATGAAGAATGAAAGCCTTGGGCCTCAAATAATGCGATCAATGATCCAAAGCTCTCACAATTGCATAGAATTCACGATCATAGTTAGAGTAACTGAGTTTGGCACCACTCAACTTCTCACTAAAGTAGGCAATGGGCCTCCTTTCTTGAAGCAAAACAGCCCCAACACCAAGACCACTAGCATCACATTCAACCTCGAACAATTTGTTGAAATCCGGCAAAGCAAGTATAGGAGCTTTGCATAGCAGCCCCTTTACTTCATCAAACGCCTTCTGAGCTTGAGAGTTCCATGAAAACTCCCCTTTCTTCATTAAATCCGTGATTGGTGCCATGATGGTTGAGAAATTCCGGATGAATCTTCTATAAAAGGAAGCTAGGCCATGAAAGCTTCGGCATTCATGACCACTTGTAGGCGCCAACCATGAAGACATGGCCTTGACTTTTTCCGGATCCACATGAACTCCATCCCTAGACACAATGTAACCAAGAAAAGCAATACTAGGAACAAGAAAATCACATTTTTCCATTTTTCCATACAACTGTTGCTCTCTTAATTTTTCAAATAAAGCTCTCAAATGAAGTAAATGAGACTCAACACTAGTACTATATACAAGAATATCATCTAGATAGACAACAATAAACTTGTTAAGAAAGGGACGTAGTACCTCGTTCATAAGTCTCATAAAAGAACTAGGAGCATTGCAAAGACCAAAGGGCATCACCATCCACTCATATAGACCTTGTTTTGTCTTGAAAGCAGTTTTCCATTCATCTCCTTCACGAATTCTCATTTGATGATAGCCACTCCTCAAGTCTATCTTCGAAAAAATCGAAGCTCCATGTAGCTCATCAAGCATGTCCTCTAATCTAGGCATAGGAAAACAATACTTGATTGTAATGTTGTTGACGGCTCTACTATCAATACACATCCTCCAATGCCATCTTTCTTTGGAACAAGCAAAGCGGGAACGACGCATAGACTCATGCTTTCTCTTACATAGCCTCGGTCAATCAACTCTTCAATTTGCTTTTGTAGCTCTTTAGAAGTTACGGGATCACATCTATATGCCGGCTTATTTGGCAAAGGTGCGCCTGGCACAAGATCAATGACATGCTCAATGCCTCTCAATGATGGCAATCCTTGAGGCAACTCCTCCGGAAACACATCACAAAACTCGTTCAAGAGTGCTGCAAGTTTCGGATCTCTAGAAGAAACATCGTTAGTCAAAGCAAGTTTAATACATAAGCATAACAACGTCCTTCCAATTCTACCTCTTTTTCGAACTCTTTGGCCGAAAGAAACAAGTTTTGTTTACTTTCAACCACCTTCTTGGGTGCCATGGAACTAGGAGACAAAGGTACCAACCGAATCCTTTTAGAACCCATCAAAACCGAGTACACATTGGTTTCCCCCTCATGAATAACTTTTCGATCATATTGCCAAGGTCTACCAAGAAGAAGATGACAGGCACTCATAGGTAGAACATCACCCCACAATTCATCCTTGTAACCCCCAATAGAAAACGAAACAAGTGCTTGTTTTTTCACCAATAAACCAGTTTTATCATCCAACCAACTCAACTTATAAGGATGTGGATGATCTTTAACAACCAAGTTCAACTTAGAAACCACATTAGAAGCAACCACGTTAGTGCATGAACCACTATCAATAACCACATTACATGTAAATTCACCAATTCGACATCTAGTATGAAACAAGTTTTCTCTTTGATCATGGTTAGGAGAATGATCAACATGCAAAGTTCTCCTAATAACCCCAAGCATCCTAGACTCATCTTCGGCATATGCAACTTCATTATCATCACTTTCATACTCTTCCTCTTTTTCGCACACAAGGTCATAAATTCTCTCCTCTTCTATGGCCATGTACTGTCTCAAAGTCAAGTTTTTTCTAGATGGACAACTACTAGCAATGTGACCTCTTCCTTGACACTTAAAACACTTTCGGGTTTCCTCCCATTTTTCCTTAGAAATCACCAACTTAGGTCGTTCTCCCTTTTGTTCCCCCTTAGAAGGATTGTCTTTCTTTTCAAAGGGTTTAGAAGAAGAAGAAGAAGAAGAAGGGACGAAAGGAGAAGAAGTGGTTTTGTTGCTGGTTTTTCCCCCATAAGATTTCTTTTCATCCAATTCATGTCTTTCAAATTTCAAAGCCAAACGACACACATCATCAAAGGTGCTATAATTTGTAATATCAACCTTTCTAGCAATAGATTTATTAAGTCCATTAACAAACCTAGCAATTTTCTCTTGTTCGACTTCATCAACATCACAAATCAAACATAACTTATCAAATTCAACCATGTAATCATGCACGCTTAACACATCTTGAGTCAAAAAATTCTTTCTCATGTATTGCCTTTGAATGAAATCACTTGGAACAAACTTTTCATGCAATTTCCTTTTAAGCTTAGTCCAACTTTTAAGCTTAGGTTTCCCAAGTCTCGCCCTTTTTGCCTTTAGACTATCTAACCAAATCCCAGCATACTTAGTTAGTCTAATGGTGGCAATTTTAAAACGTTTTTCATCATCAAATCCCTTATAATAACAAATTTTCTCAAGTTGACGAATCCATTTAAGCAAATCCTCGGGACTAGAATCACCAGTAAAATCATCTAGTTTAATACCCCTATCATTATCATAAGTCGGTTTCACAATTTTTACCTCCTCAACATCAGATTCATAGTCAATGTGATTAGGGTCGTTTTTATTTCTCACTTGATCCGCAAGTCATTTATGAGCTCTTTCTAATCGTGCCGCTTTTTCTTTTTCCTCTAATTGTGTTTTATGGATTTGCTCAAGAAGAGCTTTCATTTCCGCAAATTCAGCCATAACACAAATAAGATGCCACGCTAAGAAGAAATAGCAAGCCAATAACCACACAAACCCCAACAAAGGATCGACAACAACTAGAATTAACTAGAAGAAACACTTACCAATGGAAGGAGAATCCCTTCTATCCTCACCCTCCTGGAAAAATCTGATACCAACTGATATGATTGCACGTTCCAAAGTGAATGAGCAACCAATAATTCCGAGCAAAGGTTCGAACTTTGAAGAAGAAACTAAGTCCGAAAACATGTCCTAAGTTACCGGATATGATAATTAAAATAAACACTCCTGAATATTTTAATTAACTCTTAATCTCACTTACACCACTCCTGGAATAAAGTAGATTAAACACTAAGTAAATAATCACTCATGAAAATTACTCAATGGCCGAAATAATTGTAAAGGAAACAATTGATTTCAATAAACAAGAATTTGTATTAATCTCACATGCCTTGAATCATAGCATGGAATTATTATTTATAATGAACTAAACTTGTCCTCCAAGGACTATAAGGGCCGAAAATCAGCAGCAATCAAGTAGTTTAGGAAACACCCCAACACCTTGCATACTAATCCCTTGATTCTAGGAGAGAATAAAGGAGAACTTAAGGAAACAACCAAATCAGCCCAAAACTCCCCTTACACGCCCAACTAGTTAAGGAAACTAGAGATAAGGAAACTAGGAATATTACAACTCCATGACAACTAACAACTTGGAACACAAGGACTTTCCTAAATTACTTCTAACTTGGCCGAATCATATCAAGAAGATTTCAGACCTTATTTCTGACATTTAAAAGACTTAATTAATTTAACTAAGACTCTAGAAATCGTGTCATCTCATGCTTCATCAAGTGAATCGTCATCCTATTTAAGCATTGACACAAAGGATGAGTTCGAATGTAGCTTGAAACCGAACACTTCAAGGACTAGACAAATAGGATCATGTGGAGCTTGACCTTGACTTGTATCACTTATCCTGCCAAGTTCAAGATGTTAGTAGAAGATGGCCTTTGGAATTACTAAAAAACGGGTTCTATATAATTAATAAAACTTCATACGAAATCGTTGGTCTAAACTAATTTCGTCAAGTACCATGTTGGCTTGTTCGTTGTATATAGCTCAAAATAAAATCATTTGACCAAAACTAAAACAAGAAAAAATGAAGTAGCCATCTTTCCAACCACATAAAAATCATTGTCATGTGAATTTTGTACGATTTGATATGATGTTTACAAAAACTTTAAAGGCAATAAATAAATTCCATAATGCTGAATTTTCCTTTGGTCAAGAAATAAAATGAAAAAGGATTTTAACGATGTCCAATTGTCATGAAAATTTCCATTGTAGTCCTCCATTGTGTCTAGAATGCTTATGCAAAATCTCAAGGCAAACTCAATTCATTAAGATGAGTTTTAAGCAACAAGTTTAATTAATATCACATTTTGATTGATTTTGCTATGAAAATCATAATAATTCGAGTTAGAACTGAAAACCTGACAAATTTTAACACAAGATAAAAAACTTGTAGATCTGTCCATAAAAAGGATTTTAACAATGTCCAATTGTCATGAAATTTTCCATTGTAGTCCTCCATTGTGTCTAGAATGCTTATGCAAAATCTCAAGGCAAACTCAATTCATTAAGATGAGTTTTAAGCAAAAAGTTCAATTAATATCATGTTTTGATTGATTTTGCTATGATAATCATAATAATACGAGTTAGAACTGAAAACCTGACAAATTTTAACACAACACAAAAAAGTTGTCGATCTGTCCATGAGTGTATCATGCGTCAAATTTCATTTTTAGAAAAAGTTATTGAGAATTTACAAGTAAGTGGCAGTACAAAGTGACTAGGCTAATTTTTTAAAAAAAAAAAAATCTTCACACGAAAAAGATAATTAGAAATCATTGAGTTTACATAAGTTTGAAGTTTATCTTAAAATGATTCATCTTCATTACCTAATTGAAAAAATCAAAATTGTCATAGAAGATCAAATTCGAAGAGTTTAATTAATGTCTAGTTTTTTTTTTAAAAGTTCATATAATCAAATTTAATTCCAAAGCCCTTCCAAGAAGATGATGAAGATCGTTAAGGAGCACCATGGTAAAGATCAAGATTGAAGATTTGTATAGATAATAGATTTTGAACATGTTGTATTTTTTTTTTAAATATATAGTTATAGCATATCAATCAATGAATGAAAGAAAAAATAAATGATGATATTTATGCATGATTTTCATAAATAATTTCACAAGTTGTTGCTTTTGAAAAAATAAGAAAGCAATGTCAGAAATATTGCATGTTGGGCCTAATATATCATATGTATATGAATACTCAATCTCAATTAGAACAGAAAATTACAAATCTAGCTAATTTAAATTGTATGATGATCTATCTTACAAAAAGTATTGGTCTCCATGATCTTCAAATGGATCCACTATATAATTTAACAAAATTAGATAAGTCATTATAATCTCCTAATTGATTGTAGGCAATTTCACGTGTCTCACTTTGAATGGTCAAATTCCGCTAAGCTATAAACTCCATTTCAAATTGATCATCCTACCCCAAAATGAACTAATAATCTTGAAAGAAGATTATTAACCTTTCCATTAAGAATACTTCTTGTCGATCAATCCAACAATCTTCAATTAGGAAGCAAATATCTCATTTTTAAGACCTCTTTCAAAAGCCAAATTAGTATAACTAATTGGGGTGATTACCTTACCCTTCCTTTGGTATCACTAATTGGAGTGATTACCTTACCCTTCCTTTGGTATCACTAATTAGAGTGATTACTACAAACCTATTTAGCCTCACTAATTGGAGTGATTACCTCAACCTTAATTGATATCACATATTGGAGTGATCACCTCATTTTAAATAGATTTGTATAACTCTATAGGTGAGTTGTTCGCGTCTATTTTCCTTTCTTTTCTTTTCAATCCCAGTCGAATTGACCATTTAGGATGAGACGCAAATTGAACTACAAAGGTTTTGATTCATGAGCGGATTCCAATCCTGCAATGATTGGTACGTAGTGCATAAGAGAAAGAATAGTCATGTGGAGTCTTGTTTTGATTTGTCTCAATAACTTTTATATACTTATTCTTTTTTTACTACTCGCAAAGTTGAAATGTGCACAAGGACCAATCAGAGGAGATAGTTAAAAAAAAAGAACACCCATGTGTTAGGAGAGAGAAATATAGAATATATTGCCAAAAATGTTGACGTTGCAAGTAAAAAAGAATTAATTCCTAAAATGAGAAATGTTGCAATGTAGGAAATAATATTTACCAATATAAAATAAAAGATATTATGTTGACTTTTTGGTAGACTAAGTTTTATTCCTAAAATTATTTATTATGTTTTCCGCTGCAAAATTCTGAATAAGCCGATACGTTTTCACACGGGCGATAATACGTTGATAATTCTTTAAGTTTTATATTAAAAAGGTATTTTAGAAAAGAGAGAATTGTCGAGGTGTTACACTGAATAGTGTAAAAGTCAAAATATTTCAAGTATTTTGAAACGGAGGAAGTATAATTTAATAAAATTAAAGAGAAATACGTTTTTCACTTTATATAAAAAATTGTGTGACTCAACTTTTCCAATAAAAAACATAATACATCTATACCTTGGATTAAACCGCTCCTTATGAAATTGAATATTTACTTATAAAATATAATTCTCTTTTCTGTTGCACTTTGCACGGGAAATTTTTGTATTATTATGAAACTCCAATATTATTGAATGTTTACTTATAATTTATGTTTGCGTTAGAAGTTCAGAATTTATAACACCATAAATTTAAGATTTTAATTATGACATTTAAATTTTTCTAAAATCATGGTATAAACATATTTAAACAAGTAAATATTAAAAACGTAAAACTAGTGACACAGTAATTTAGTCTTACTAGGTTACTAGCCTGCAGCCGGCAGGGCACACCAGTTCAGAGGCTGGGTACAAAGCTAAACAGCCCAGAAGACAACAGGCCTGAAGCCCCACTACCACCACAAAATTAATCCCCAACATATTGTTGGGATGAGTATTCGAACCCTGGGACTGAACTACCACTAATCCCTCACTTAATTTACTTCTATAACTTATGCATAACTCTTACCAGGATATTCACTCCATTTTCTTTGTCTCCCCAAAAAGCTGATGAGTTAACTTATCTATATCTCCCCCGCAATGAGGGAGAAGTGGAAAAATAAATATTATCCAGTAATGAGTAAGCCACCCAGTAGAACTAGATATTAATATTTAGCGGAATCTAGCTAAGCTACATAACATAAAATTTTAATTACTTACTGTAGTAGGTAAAAAAAAGTCAGTAATTAATGTTTTTACAGGTAAGTAGAATTTTTCATGAAAGTTTCTAATACTTTTCATATTTAACCAAATAACTTTTATACTTCGAAAAAAAAAACAAATTTCAATATAAAAAGACCCTAAAAATTATATTTCCCAAGTAATCAAATGAGGACCAAATATAGTGTATATCATACTTATTATCCATTTATCATATCACGTGGATGAATGCGAGCATAATGCATTTGTCTTAATTAATTATCTCAAGAACAATCAATTACGGACCTTCCCTCGAATATAAAATAAATAAGGATTTATGGACCTCAAAAAGCCCAAACAACACGTACTTGGATAAAGTAAAACAAGTATTGTTTACCCGCAAAAAATTAAAAAAGAGTATATAATTATTGATACAGTTTAATTCATATAAAATTTTAGGTATCTTCTTTAATTTCTTATATTAGTTTTAGTAGTTCGTAGCGAATTTTTTTTATTGTAATTAATGGCTTGTGAAGCCTTAATTTTTTGAGGAATGATGAATAAGTGAATGTTTTGTTTATCATTATTCTGATCCCCTTATAAAGTGATATATATAATAAGTATTAGGGTTTTGATATATGGAGCTCTTAGGGTTGCAAATAAGCATTAAATATATTTCCTATAATAGTATTATTTGACAAGTTCATGACATAATCACACGTCAATTGATATAGTTAATGCTTATTTATTGATCAATATTTCCATTTTCGCCTTCTTATATGTATCATTTCCCTAGAATGTATGGGACCTTGTCACTTTCAAAAGTATATTAAGTGGGACGAAGGAAAATGAAGGAAAATGTTTGAGTAACCCTCAGGGTTGGCAACCCTTAGGGTCACTCAATCACTCTCCGAAAATAGAAAAGTGGTTTGATAAATATATAACAAAGGAAATATTGAATTATGAGCTCATTAAATAATAATTATCTTGATTGCTCCATTATTAGCATTACTAGGTATTTAAATAAATAAACTGCTCATATATGGAGACTTCTTGTTGGCTTGACCTTAAAATCCATGCTACTGATGCTAGTGTCCTGGGATAACGTAGGCACTCACGTTCTCTCACATGGGCCATGGTAATAATAATACAGTAGTGGACACTTGACAGTAATATACTAATATGAATTTATCCATTTCATTTTTGGCAAGATTGTGGGGAAGAGGGAAATCGACGTGGGGATAGAGGAAGAGGGCAAATAAGATCGTATCCGGGATATCAGGAGCATGGATCTGTCATTTACGAGTAATAAAGAAGACCTGTACATTATATATTATACGTAGTATATAATAACGTGGATCGTTTTTTTTTAAAGTTAGGTGTATAACGTGGATAGTTATAGAGACAGCTAGATATAGTAATTTACTAGAAGTCTGCAATCTCCGATTAGGTACCGTTTTATCTTTTAGTTATACAATGGTTTTAAAATCGGGCATTATCTGGACCCTAAAACTTGAAAGAAAAGACAAACAATCATATAGCATATTTAAGCATGCAGTGAGCATGCACATATTAGTTTGAGAAATATGGTTCGTTGTTATCTTAATCTTAACATATAACATGAGTAAATTTGAACAAGTTGGAGTGTACATAACAATGCAAATTTTACCTTAATTTTTTGCAACTAGTTTAAAAGAAATTAGCTAGGGATCCTTGACCCAAGCTTGTATGCAACTTTATCATAAGTGTTATTCTAGTATGAACACTAGACCAGCTACAATAAGGGGGGTAAATTGTATTTGAGGAAAAATTTTCAATTTGTAATGCGGAATTAAAACAAACTTGAAAGTAGAAAAAGACAAGCACACGAGATTTTTACAAGGAAAACTTCTTAGGTCCAATAGGAAGAAAAACCTTGACCACGAGGGATTTTGACTCAAACTCTCTTTACTATAATAGGCCAAAAGACTCTCTCTTTTACAACCTATTAATGGACCTTCTCTGTTCCTCTAGGAACTTGTTCCCAGTCACTCAGTTCCCCTGAACTGACACTACAAGAAAATCCGCCTATAGAGGCAACACCTTGAGGCAACCAATTTTTTGTAGCCTCTAAAAGTGTTTTTTAGCATTAGTTAATTTAGGTTGCCTCTAAAATTTGGTTGTAGCATCAGTGAAATTTAGGTTGCCCCTAAAGGTACTTTTTAGCATCAATAAACTAATTGTTGCCTCTAAAACTTTTTTTTAGCGTCAGGGAAATATATGCAGCCCCTAAAAAGAACTTTTTAGCATCAATGAAATAATGGTTGCCTCTAAAACTTTTTTTTAGCATCAAGACATTTATGTTTCCCCTAAAAGTAGTTTTTAGCATTAGTGAAATAATGGTTACCTCTAAAACTTTTTTTTTTTTAACATCAGTGAAATTTCGGTTGCCCTAAAAGTACTTTTTATTATTAATGAACTAATGTTTGCCTCCAAGACTTCTTTTTAGCAATAGTGAAATCTAGGTTGTCCCTAAAAGTAAATTTCAGTATTAATGAAATTCATATTGCCCCTAAATGTTTTCTTTAGCATCAATTGAATCATGCTTCCCTCTAAATGTTCTTTTAAGCATTATTTAAATTAATGCTGCCGCTAAAAGCTAATCCACTACACTACAACGCCCCTTTGCGAGTCACCTCCAAATTGTCTTCAGTGCCGCCTAAGAGGCGACTCTGAAGCTACCGACTCTAAAAGTATTTGAAGTCTTAGAGTTTCCCCTTTGAGGCGACATGTATGTTATTATGGAAGTCGCCTATTATAAGAGGCTATACGTAAGATATATTTTTAGAAAAACTAATTAATAAACCGAATCACCTCTGAAGTTTGTAGGCGACACTAAAAAGGTTTTTCATATTATTTATAACAAATTATTAATTATACTAGTGGCCTATATACGAAGAGGCGACACAAAAGATATTTCTTTTATTTCCCCTCAAAAAAAAAAAAAAATTAACCTTTTCAAGTCTCCTCTAAAGGTTATAGACGACACAAAAGATATTTTATGAATTATTTTTTGATAATATATTAATCATTCTAAGTCGCCTATTATAATAAAAGGCGACACAAAAGGTATTTTTATTATTTTTTATGAGTTAATTAACCATTAGGAATCTCCTCCCACATTACTCCGACCTAACAAATGAATTTTGACAAAAATACCTCATTAGCCAAATACAGTCTTTATATTATCATGAAGATATAATCAACTAATAATAAAGTATTCGTGATACAATTGAAGCTAATAAGAAGATATATTATTTGTATCTAATTACAACAAACATATGCACCCTTAATTACATTAAGCAACCATAGTTTAAGAACAGGGCAGTAGGACACTGACATCGGCAGCAGCCAACAACAACCACAACCAACAGTAGCAAGAGAGTAAACAAAAATAGAATAGCTGGAGCTCAACTGCAATAACTAACAGCAACATGTACCACATCCAACAACAACATTTACCAGTGACTCAATGCCATCTGCAATTAAGCTCCAAATTATCATTAGTTGACCAACTTACCATAGGCTTTGTAGTTAGATGAGAGGCTTCTAAGATAGATCACACACATAAATATTAGCTAGATATATATATGTATATGTATATATATATATATGTATATGTATATATATATGTAACATTAACCCTAAACCCAAAAAAAAACATTAATTCCATGCTTGGAAGTGCATCAGCACACTTCTAGCATGAATAAATAGAAAGAGCCACCAGTAAGGGCATCAGAAGTTCGATGCAAAAGGAAAATTACCATCCTGCCTTTCTTCCACTGCCATGCCAAGCACCAATGGGAACTAAATCAAGGGAAAATTTTTAATCTCGCTTTACCTGAAAGGGAAAAATTCCTGTCATACTAATTAGCTATCAAAAATATTGATGAACCCATAAGGTGATCCAGACATCAGCATGCTTTGAATCAAAGTAGCCAGCATCAACATCTAGTGATTTAACCATGATGCCTTCACACACAAAAAAAAAAAGCACGCTTTGTAATTCCAGCAACTGATTGAAAATTTTAATCACCAATCGAGGAAAAATTTGACGAATTCTTATCTCTATGATATAAGCCAAGGGGGGAGCAATGGTGTCCCTCTTTGAATTTATATATTTACCCCTCCACAACATAAAACCATTACTCACATAAACTTACCAAAAAATTTCAACCAAATCTCTATTAAACCCAATCAACTCATATAATTGTCAATCACATAAACTTGCCAATAAAAAAAGATTCAATCAAATTAAATTTAGATCCAATGACAATAAAAAAAAATTTGACATTCTCATTATAAAGATAACTCATATACAAAATTAATCACAAATACAAATTCCAAAAAAAAAAAAAAATTCAGTTTCTTCATTACTTGGATATGTAATTTCATCACTTATACTTACTTTAAAATATTTTTAGGTATTATTTGTAAGTATTTAAATACTTCTTACTCACCAAATGAAAGTGAACGTAGATACGTACTTTCATAATTTTATTTTTTATTTTTTTTTAATACAGAGCAATAGTTTGCCTAAAATGTCACCGCACGCATAGCGTGCAGAAAAAGCTAGTCAAAATTGAAGGAAGGGTAGAGAGAAAATACATGCAGGATACAGCGGAAACCCGGCTGTTGCAACGGTGTGGACAGATTCCACTTCAATGTCCATGGCGTCGTCGACCATGAGTTGAAGATAGGAGATATTGGGGCAAATGCAAGATCTGAATCATCTAATCAGTTGAGTCTGGTGAAGAAAGAATAGCGGGCTACTTAAATGACCTTTTTGTGGGATAATGAAATTGGAAAGGAAGAGTAGCGGGCTCTAGAAATATAATTACCGCCTAATTTTAGGAAAAATTAACAAATAATAAGCTTTGGGCTGTTTGCTCAAAATAAGTCAGTCTTTGGATTAACTCAGGATAAGCAAAGTTTGTGAGAGTATTATCTTTTAATAAGTTCAGGTGACCGGTGACTTGAAGAATGAGTAATTTTTTTAATTTTCTTTTTTCTTTGACTAACTCCTCTTCTCCAAGGCTCCAACCTTTTTTTTTCTCCTTACTTCATCCCTCTTTCCCTCCACCATCTTCTCCAGCCTCTCTTTCTCCCTCCTCTCCAGCACAACCAACACCCCAACCCCACCCTAAGCTCCAATCACACACTCCACCGGAACATTCCCCTCTAGGCCTCTATCAATCACAGATTACATTTTCTCTCTCCTCCACTCCAACTCCAACCCCAACCTCTCTTTCTCCTCCCCTGTCCTCATCGACTCCTCCACCCACAATTCTCGACTTTCTCAACCGAGTCCACTCACTCTCTTCCGGGTTTCTCAAACGAGTTCAGCGGCGATTCTCTTCTCTTCGGGTACGACGGGACAAGCGAAGCGAGTACCGAAACTTCATCGCGTCAATCCCTGTGTTTCAGAACCTGAGATATTGCTCTGTTTTTGGCGATATTGCTCTGTTCGCGGGGATGGGGTAGGTGTTCGCAGGGGGAAGGGGGAGGCACAGGGGGTGGGAGAGTGGTGTTTGCAGGGGGTGGGGGAGAGAGGGTGGTCTTAGGCAAAGGGGGCAGGGGAGGAGGTGTTTGCAGCGGTGGAGAGGAGGAGGGGGTGTTCGCAGGGGTGGGGGAAGGGGTAGGGAAGGATTTTGGGTAGGGAAGGGTTTTGGGTAGGAAAGGGTAGATAGTTTTTTTTTTAGTTTTTTTTTTCAAGATTACTTAATATTAGAATTTTTAAGTAAAATTAATATGAAAATCTAAACCAATAATAATAAGACACGTGGATATGTTACCTACAATAACAGGTTGTTTACCTATTGAACACATTTAAAGCAGATGCCCTCATAAGCTTTGCTTATTCTGAGTTAATCCAATGTCTGACTTATTTTGAGAAGATCGCCCAAAGGTTTGCTTATTCTTGTTAATTTTTCCTTTTTATTAAGGATGGTGTCATGGTAGTATATTTATGATTTATTGTACCTTAACTTGAGCAAAAATAAGTTAAGTTCTCCAAAATTATATTAACTTGAGTGAAAATAAGTTAAATTTTTCACAAATAATTTCAGGATAATAGAGCCTAAGAGGGGAATTTTCCACTTTAATTTTTATTTAAGAAACTACGAAAATTTAGCTTATATCATTCACTTTGGACATGTTATCTTTATACTATTAAAAACAAGTTACGCCAGAGGCTCATTTTTTTTATTTATTTGTGTCGTTTTGTTTAGCCTTGCGAATTGTTTTAACTAATGATATACAGAGTAATTCATCACATCGTACTCAACCGAGTAATCAAACAATACGTTGTTATAATGATCTACTCGGCACATGCATCATATTAAATTGAATAAGTTGATATTAAGTTAGGGTAGGTTTATTTCAACTTATTTTGGCATATTTCAACAAAAAAAATACTTTTGAATAAGTCCACTTCAGCTTAAAGAAGTATTTTTTAGACAATTCGTAATTATTTGAACTTATTTAACCTCAATTATTTCACTCGTTTTTGAGATTGTTTAAATTAAAATGGTACAATTTGTAATTTGACTCTATTTGAGTTTGTTAGAAAAAATGGATCTAATTTTATCGAAAATCAAATAATACTATATTTTTACTTAAATTGGATCATTCTGAATCAATCTTGTTTAACTCGTTGTTATATTGCTTGAGTACTCGTTGTTATATTGCTTGAGTACTAGTTGTTACGTTGTTTGAGCTAATTAACGATCTAGTTCCATACATGCATCATATTCAATATAGTAAGTCGATGATAATTAGAGTCCATTTATTTCAACTTATTTTGTCTTATTTCAGCAAAGAAAAAATCAAATAAGTTAATATACGTTTAGATAATTTAAGATATGTTCAGTTAAGTCCAAGTACATTACAATTAGTCAATATAAGTTCAACTAAGTTAAGATAAGTCCAACTAAGTTAAAATAAGGTGAATAGAGTGTACCTCTATTAAGCTATTCTCGATATTATTTTTCATTGATATATATTAACTATTATACAATTAGTTAAGAACTAGAAGTATAAATGATGCGAGTCGAGTTCGAGTTTGAGCTAGCTCGACTCGACTCGTGAGCACTTTGAGTTGAGTCGAGCTAACTCGAGTTGAGTTTTGACGGAGCTATCATCAAGTCGAGTTTTGACCGAGTACATTTCGAGTAACTTACAAGTGCCTCGTGCTAAAAACAACCGTAAGGTAGAAAATAAGTGAAAATTGGGTATCTTGCTATAGATAATTAGGTATTTGACCTTCTCACGAGTTTTTGAGTCAAGCATCGAGTGGCTCAACTCGACTCGCCAACACCTCGAGTCGAGTTCGAGTTCAATTCGAGCTTGTTCAAGTTAAACTTTGACTGAGTTTTGACCGAGTCGATCTCGAGTAGCTCGCGAGCTGTCTTGTCTCATTTACACCCTCTATTTAGAACTAATTTTTTTCTCAAAATTTCTTACATAGTGATTTGTGAATGATAAAAGCTGTTAAGACTTAATTGATTTATAATCATGATGACATTCCTCCCATGTTGATCAAGTTTTAGGGCTTTAGAAGTTTAGATAATTTGGACAAAACAATAAGTGGATCAGTCTTATAAATGTTGATGCATATACATTTTACAATAACTTTCTAGAAAACTACCAAGTTACATAACCTCTTGTAACTATACACAAAACCCTATATTTCGGCGCCTCTTCTCCCTATTTTTCTCTTTTCTCTCTCCTCTCCCACAAAACCCTATTTTTCAACTTTGAATCAATGAATTAATTTTTAATTTAAAAAAAAAAACTACCAAGTTACATTATATAATAGTATAATTTTCCAATGTATATCGAACATTATATTTTATTAAACAAAAATTGATATTCCGAAGTTGGATACCAAACAACTCGGTTTACGAATATTACCAGGGTATAAGGTATGTGGTTTTTTTTTTTTTTTTTTTGACAAAAATATCATTATTTTATTAATTGCATAAGCGTTTATTACAAAGTATGAGTTAATCTAGCCTCTACGGCTAGATTATGAGCCATATTTTAAAAAAAAAAAAAAAAAAAGGTATGTGGTTTGGGGTTATAGGGTAAAGGGTTAGAAGTTAGTGAAAAAGTGGTGGGAAATCTCCCTCCAAAAGAAGTGTTGGCTTTCTTCCCTAGCCTCTTTCCTTCTTCTGAGTTTCGGCCGACTAGCCTCCATGGCTCCATCCTTTGGGTCCTCGTCCAATCGTCAACAAGTTGAATCAGTAAGTACGTATCAATGTATTATACAATGAATTCGATCTTCCCTCGACAAATCACAACTTTAATTTCTTCCCTCTTCAATTTGATTTACTCTAAATTTCATGTGTTATGCCATTTTGTTAAAATTAAAGCCAAGATTTTTTTTTGTATGAATTTCGTCTTTGAATTTTATGTGTTATACAATTTCGTCTTTTCGATTGTCTCTCCTCTCTAATATAATTTTCATGGGGTGTGAATTTTTGTGGGGTTATGTGGTAGTGAATCATATGAGCCCTATTTCTTGATTGAGTAGTTCATTTGCCGAGGTAATTGCAATCAAGGAAGGAATTTGGTTGCTTGACTAATCTCAATAATTCAATATTTGGGCTTTTAGAGGAAGAAATTCCGCTATAATTGAAGCTTCACGAGCATTACAGATTCACAAACCGCAATTAATTGACCAGGCATGTCGTTCATCAATTTCACTTATTATTATTTTTGAAAGCTGCAATACTTCAATTTCAATTGTTATGGAGCTTTTAGGATTGTTGTTCATCAGTTCTTTGAATTTTACAAGCAAGAGTGAAATTTTTTCGAAATTTTTAATGGTAATATAGAGTTTTTATGGTGAAGCACAATACAAGAAAACACAGAAGTTTCTCAGGAGAATATACTAGTCCTAATTGATTCTATACTAAAATGAAGAAATATCTGGGAATAAGAGATTACTACCCCATGAAAGAACGACGTCTAGATTTTTTAGGTTCCTTCTCAGGCACCTTACTGAGTCGTTCCAATGACATACGTCTAGTTGGAGGTACATGTTCTGAATTTTTCTTCATTTGAGAATGTAATTTGTCTTTATCATCAGCACCACCTCATTTTTTTAGAATGGCCGATTCCCTAATTCTCTTAGTGCCGGAGGCCTTTTCAGCCTGCAGTAGCTCATTTACTAAACTGGTTGCCATGTCTTTCTAGCAGGCTGCAAAGTAATAATATTCACATGCATCATGGCTCATGCATAGCAACATGAATGCATCGTTTATTCCACCGGATCAAGTGATATTTATAGATGAATATCTTGTAGAGATAATAATATGTTTTAGGATAATCCTATTAGTATTTGCATTAGAAGAATATGATCACTTGAAGTTTATTATGATATGGAAGGTGAAGGTCTTCTGGCGGCCCACACAGTTATGACGTTAACTGAGTGTCCTCTGCTTCTTGGAAAATATGAAGTATATGGTAATTAAGCCATTTTTTTCTCGAAATTATCAGAGCTTATTTATTGAGTATGTATTAAAGAACTTTCTAAAAATAAGTTTATCTTGTCGAGTAGGTTAACTCAGTCATCACCACACCAATTACTTGCATGTTGAGGAATATATAGAGAGAGAGAATCACATGAGAAACATATTTGACTATATAAACTGATGTATGCTCCTTCGTGGCTTGTGTTGCTGCCTTATCTTTTTGTCTTTGATATCATATGATCTATATCTGTCTTATATTACCTCTTTGCTTAACTTTTTTATTTTCTTGACTTTTCATTTGAATGGATACTAGGAAGTGCCTTGATATTATATACTTTGCTTTTCCATTTTGCCTCTTATGACTCATTTATGAACTACTGAACTTATGATTTTTTTCCCCTTTATGCTATATGCGAGCTCTTGCCAGCCCTTTCCTACTTAATAACTCTTTGGAAGAGATGAGCGATTCTTGTTTAAGAGATAATTTAGGTAAATGTAAAGGTTATCATTCGATAGAAAAATGGAAATGCTTTTTTTATGTTGCTTCTTATTTTCTTTAAAGCTAATATCACCAATTTTGATAGCAAACATACACATTTTGAATCTTTTTGTGAGGTTGTGAACATAATCTAAGTTTCTCTTTGCTAATTGTTGCCAATAAGAAAGAGCATGCACTTTCTGAACAAGGCAGTCGTGATTATAGCTATTAATGTCTTAGAGACCTGGATCATGTGGCAGCAAATAGGTTACATCCAAATGATCATAGAAATGTAAGTTCATATTTGATGCCATTATGAAATTGCTATGTCGTTTTTGTTATGGTTTGCTGTTATGATGTTTTAACTTATAACTCTCAGGTGGCAAGTTACTTTTTTTTTTTTTTTTTTTGTGCAGCTACTGAATCTCCTAACATGGAACTAAGTGCGGACCTTTGTATTACTAAGGGATATGCACTTTCCATGCTACTGGTGCAGAGTTGCTGCTTTAAGCTGTTACATAAAGGTAAATGTTGTAATTTTTGCTGCTGCTGATCTGTTGATCCTGTTCTGCTAATGTATTTGTTGTTCTGATGTCTTATAATACCTTTGTGCTACTGTTTTGCAGTTTTCATTGGTGTTGCTCGTTGGTATTGGTTGGTGTGCTCCCGCTTATTTGCACTTGTAGCTGTGTGGTCTGCAACTTGTTATGTTATTTTTGACCAACATTGACTTGGTTTGAGCAATTGTTTTTCTTAGTGGTTTTTGTTAGTTTGGAGCTTGTAGGTTGTTGCAAGGCCTAGAATGTTTTATTTGGTTGAGATTGTACAACAATTTGATTACTTTTTGTAGATAATTTTACTTCAAGTTAATAAATCTTCGATTTCCATGAAATTTGTTGGATTATTTAGCAATTTTTTTATGTGGTTACTTCTTATATGTAATCATGCTTGGAAATGTTTAAAATAATAGCTAGATTATTTTCGGGCATCTAAACACCTCTTATGATAGTTTCAAATTGCATCTAAATATAATTATTTGAAAAATAAGGCGTTGCCTCTAATAGTATTTTGAGATAAATTAAACGGTTGCCCCTAAATACGTGACTTTTAAAAACAAGTTTTATATTGCCTCTAATTATATTTCGAGGCAAATTTATATGGTTGCCCCTAAATATATGTAGTTTTTAGAAGTAACTTTTTATGTTGCCTCTAATTCTATTTTGAATCAAGTATATATGGTTGCCTCTAAATGTAAAGCCTTTTAGAAGCAACAAGTTATATTGCCTCAAAAAAGAGACTTTTAGAGGCAACCATTAATTAGCGACGGACTTATTAGAGGCAACCACTAATTTGCTTCAAAAAGTAATTAGAGGATACATCTTTGTTTTCAGAGGCAAATCTACCTTGCCTCTATAAGCGATAGGTTATCTTGTTACTTCTTCTTTTAAAATTATTCCTTGTAATAGCTCTCAATTTAACTCCTTTTTTGTTTTGACACGTTAAGAATCCCCTTCGAGTGGAGGATGTTCAACACTTTTTTCCTTGCAAAAAAAAAATTACAATAGGTTACATTTATATATGCACCCTCCCCCCTTGATATGGAGTACTCCGTCAGAAAGGGCCTAAAGGGAGAATTTATTCATGCATGAAGTAGGAGTACATGGTAAATACTAGAGCTACATTCTTGAGGTTGTCTCTTCAAGAACGTTAAAAGCTTTCTTAAACATAACAGTAAGAGGGATATCATCAGTAATACCCAAAAGTCCGTCCTCCTTAAAGAATCCAACATCTCTTCTTTCACCTGACTCACCAATATACCTAATCTTATACACATTATTCTCAAACTCGCTCCCAGCATGCTCAATTGTGAACCTCTGAGATAGGTCGAAGCCACTAGCACCGGTGCCCACGTACGATAGACCGGTAGGGTCATCGGTGATCAGCCGCCACCCCATTGATTGAATACAAACAGTTATCTTTTCTTCAAAGGCAATGTAAACAGGAGAAGATAACGGAGTGTACAATATTTTGAAAGGGGAACTGATGATAAGAGGCATACCATTAGAGGTTTCGTCGTTGTCTCGGGTTATGTAGTATGGACAAGGTAAGTCCGTGTTTTTTGTTGTTCTTGTGAGGCCGCCACCAAAGCCTAGGCTTTGGGGGAGGATGTAGTATTTCCTACTATTCAAGAGTGGTTCGCCATCTGTGTCTAGGATAAAGGCTGTGGCAATAGAAAGAGTAGAGAAAATTAAGAGGAGAGTGGTGGTTGATTTGAGGAAAATGGAAGCCATCGTTGCTTGCTTGATTAGTATTATGTTAGTTGTTTGAGAGTGGAGGTATTGGGGTGGAGATAGAGTTAGTAGATGAAGAATGGTAGTATTTATAAGAGGATAGTATGCTTGTGTTGAAGATGCATCCAGTAGAGGAAAGGAAATAAAACATAATAATGCAAGTTGAGGAAAGGAAATAAAACATAATAATAATGCAAGTGGAGGAAAGGAAACAAAATAATGTATATTAATTAGTAAACCTGCACGACATGTGCACTTGTCCCCTTTTAATTTTCAGTTTATTAATATACTTACAAGTGACGGTGTGATTTATCATTTAATTTACTTCTATTTATTTTATTAGGAAAGATAATTGGCCCGAAGATCAACCCCTACTAGGTTACTTAGCTGCAGCCGCAAGAAGCCCGGGCCGAGGTTCGGAGAAAAGCTAAAGCTAAACAGCCCAGAAGACAACAGGCCTGAAGCCCCACTACCACCACAAAATTAATCCCCAACATATTGTTGGGATGAGTATTCGAACCCTGGGACTGAACTACCACTAAGCCCTCACTTAATTTACTTCTATAACTTATGCATAACTCTTACCAGGATATTCACTCCATTTTCTTTGTCTCCCCAAAAAGCTGATGAGTTAACTTATCTATATCTCCCCAGCCACGAGGGAGAAGTGGAAAAATAAATATTGTCCAGTAATGAGTAAGCCACCCAGTAGAACTAGATATTAATATTTAGCGGAATCTAGCTAAGCTACATAACATAAAATTTTAATTACTTACTGTAGTAGGTAAAAAAAGTCAGTAATTAATATTTTTACAGGTAAGTAGAATTTTCCATGAAAGTTTCTAATACTTTTCATATTTAACCAAATAACTTTTATACTTCGAAAAAAAAACAAATTTCAATATAAAAAGACCCTAAAAATTATATTTCCCAAGTAATCAAATGAGGACCAAATATAGTGTATATCATACTTATTATCCATTTATCATATCACGTGGATGAATGCGAGCATAATGCATTTGTCTTAATTAATTATCTCGAGAACAATCAATTACGGACCTTCCCTCGAATATAAAATAAATAAGGATTTATGGACCTCAAAAAGCGCAAACAACACGTACTTGGATAAAGTAAAACAAGTATTGTTTACCCGCAAAAAATTAAAAAAGAGTATATAATTATTGATACAGTTTAATTCATATAAAATTTTAGGTATCTTCTTTAATTTCTTATATTAGTTTTAGTAGTTCGTAGTGAATTTTTTTTATTGTAATTAATGGCTTGTGAAGCCTTAATTTTTTGAGGTATGATGAATAAGTGAATGTTTTGTTTATCATTATTCTGATCCCCTTATAAAGTGATAGATATAATAAGTATTAGGGTTTTTGATATATGGAGCTCTTAGGGTTGCAAATAAGCATTAAATATATTTCCTATAATAGTATTATTTGACAAGTTCATGACATAATCACGCGTCAATTGATATAGTTAATGCTTATTTATTGATTAATATTTCCATTTTCGCCTTCTTATATGTATCATTTCCCTAGAATGTATGGGACCTTGTCACTTTCAAAAGTATATTAAGTGGGACGAAGGAAAATGAAGGAAAATGTTTGAGTAACCCTCAGGGTTGGCAACCCTTAGGGTCACTCAATCACTCTCCGAAAATAGAAAAGTGGTTTGATAAATATATAACAAAGGAAATATTGAATTATGAGCTCATTAAATAATAATTATCTTGATTGCTCCATTATTAGCATTACTAGGTATTTAAATAAATAAACTGCTCATATATGGAGACTTCTTGTTGGCTTGACCTTAAAATCCATGCTACTGATGCTAGTGTCCTGGGATAACGTAGGCACTCACGTTCTCTCACATGGGCCATGGTAATAATAATACAGTAGTGGACACTTGACAGTAATATACTAATATGAATTTATCCATTTCATTTTTGGCAAGATTGTGGGGCAGAGGGAAATCGACGTGGGTATAGAGGAAGAGGGCAAATAAGATCGTATCCGGGATATCAAGAGCATGGATCTGTCATTTACGAGTAATAAAGAAGACCTGTACATTATATATTATACGTAGTATATAATAACGTGGATCGTTTTTTTTTAAAGTTAGGTGTATAACGTGGATAGTTATAGAGACAGCTAGATATAGTAATTTACTAGAAGTCTGCAATCTTCGATTAGGTACCGTTTTATCTTTTAGTTATACAATGGTTTTAAAATCGGGCATTATCTGGACCCTAAAACTTGAAAGAAAAGACAAACAATCATATAGCATATTTAAGCATGCAGTGAGCATGCACATATTAGTTTGAGAAATATGGTTCGTTGTTATCTTAATCTTAACATATAACATGAGTAAATTTGAACAAGTTGGAGTGTACATAACAATGCAAATTTTACCTTAATGTTTTGCAACTAGTTTAAAAGAAATTAGCTAGTGGATCCTTGACCCAAGCTTGTATGCAACTTTATCATAAGTGTTATTCTAGTATGAACACTAGACCAACTACAATAAGGAGGGTAAATTGTATTTGAGGAAAAAATTTCAATTTGTAATGCGGAATTAAATCAAACTTGAAAGTAGAAAAAGACAAGCACACGAGATTTTTACAAGGAAAACTTCCTAGGCCCAATAGGAAGAAAAACCTTGACCACGAGGGATTTTGACTCAAACTCTCTTTACTATAATAGGCCAAAAGACTCTATCTTTTACAACCTATTAATGGACCTTCTCTGTTCCTCTAGGAACTTGTTCCTAGTCACTTAGTTCCCCTGAACTGACACTACAAGAAAATTCGCCTATAGAGGCAACACCTTGAGGCAACCAATTTTTTGTAGCCTCTAAAAGTGTTTTTTAGCATTAGTTAATTTAGGTTGCCTCTAAAATTTGGTTGTAGCATCAGTGAAATTTAGGTTGCCCCTAAAAGTACTTTTTAGCATCAATAAAATATTGTTGCCTCTAAAACTTTTTTTTAGCGTCAGGGAAATATATGCAGCCCCTAAAAAGAACTTTTTAGCATCAATGAAATAATGGTTGCCTCTAAAACTTTTTTTTAGCATCAGGACATTTATGTTTCCCCTAAAAGTAGTTTTTAGCATTAGTGAAATAATGGTTACCTCTAAAACATTTTTTTTTTAACATCAGTGAAATTTCGGTTGCCCTAAAAGTACTTTTTATTATTAATGAACTAATGTTTGCCTCCAAGACTTCTTTTTAGCAATAGTGAAATCTAGGTTGTCCCTAAAAGTAAATTTCAGTATTAATGAAATTCATATTGCCCCTAAATGTTTTCTTTAGCATCAATTGAATCATGCTTCCCTCTAAATGTTCTTTTAAGCATTATTTAAATTAATGCTGCCGCTAAAAGCTAATCCACTACACTACAACGCCCCTTTGCGAGTCACCTCCAAATTGTCTTCAGTGCCGCCTAAGAGGCGACTCTGAAGCTACCGACTCTAAAAGTATTTGAAGTCTTAGAGTTGCCCCTTTAAAGTTAGGTGTATAACGTGGATAGTTATAGAGACAGCTAGATATAGTAATTTACTAGAAGTCTGCAATCTTCTATTAGGTACCGTTTTATCTTTTAGTTATACAATGGTTTTAAAATCGGGCATTAGCTGGACCCTAAAACTTGAAAGAAAAGACAAACAATCATATAGCATATTTAAGCATGCAGTGAGCATGCACATATTAGTTTGAGAAATATGGTTCGTTGTTATCTTAATCTTAACATATAACATGAGTAAATTTGAACAAGTTGGAGTGTACATAACAATGCAAATTTTACCTTAATTTTTTGCAACTAGTTTAAAAGAAATTAGCTAGGGATCCTTGACCCAAGCTTATATGCAACTTTATCATAAGTGTTATTCTAGTATGAACACTAGACCAACTACCATAAGGGGGGTAAATTGTATTTGAGGAAAAATTTTCAATTTGTAATGCGGAACTAAAACAAACTTGAAAGTAGAAAAAGACAAGCACACGAGATTTTTACAAGGAAAACTTCCTAGGCCCAATAGGAAGAAAAACCTTGACCACGAGGGATTTTGACTCAAACTCTCTTTACTATAATAGGCCAAAAGACTCTCGCTTTTACAACCTATTAATGGACCTTCTCTGTTCCTCTAGGAACTTGTTCCCAGTCAGTCAGTTCCCCTGAACTGATGACACTCACTCTTGACTTCACTCGAAGTCTTCTCTTTTCTCTCTCTTGAATACAAGGATATTCTCTGAATTTTCTCTCACCCACACATTATGAATATTACAATAATAAGTATGTTGAATCGAAGAGGAAATTACATGAAAACTTTCTAAGTAGATAATTAATTGTCGCTCAAGAAAGTCATATTTTTCTCTAAGTAATTCCTTCCTTATATAGCTGCTGCAATTACTCTTCTTCTGGACATTTTGTGCTCCACGTTCTGCATGATGTGAGCGTGTAATGTTGTGGAGATCATGGCTCACTTTTCGCTGCATTTTCTCCATGTTTATTGCAACGGGAATAAACTGCTCCACTTATCCGTTAGTGGACTAACTTCCAGCAAGTAACACGCAGGTTAGAGGAGTTAGTTGGAGAGCTTCAAGGACTTAGCTCCACATTTTATGCCACGTTTACTCCAACTGTTTTTCAAGCAAAAACAACAGCAATCTAATAACTAATAATCTTTTATCCAAAGATTCTAAGTTACTAGATATATCAAGCATATCTTATAATAAAAATTCAAAGTGTATAAAATAAATATCTTGACTTAGATTAAATAATTAATCTTTCTTCACAAGATATAAATGCAAATCTAAACATTACATTATTTTTGATATTTTTTAATTTTCACAAAATAAAAACTATATAGTAAAATTAACCTAATTATTTGGCATCATCAAAACATGGAATACAACAATATTCCCCCTTTTTTATGATGGCAAATATAAGGCATATAAAAATATAAAAGAAACAAAATTATAAGAAAAATAAAATAACTAGAACAAAAGAATCAAGAGCTAGTGACTTTAAAAAGTAAAACTAACAAGACTAACAAAAGACTAAAAAAATAAATCTAGCACTTAACTAACAGAAAACTAATACTAATATCATAAATCAGTCTTGAATATAAGGCTAAGAAAAATCCTTAAAGCATCACCTAGAACCTAAGAGGACTAGAATTTGAATTTTTATATGCCACTCTACTTCTTCCCCCTTTTGTCATCATAAAAAACAATAAGTACCCAGCAGTACTCTAAGAGTGCATCATATACAACAAGGTTAATGCGGAGTAGCTCAAACACTCATCTAATAATACTAGTCATCCAAACATTATAATGAGCATATGAAGATGAGATCAATGCACATAGTCATGAAAAATGCACAAACTGAGTTCAAGATGAAGATAAGAAAAACAGAAGAAAGCAAAAAGAAAGAGAAGTAAGAAAAGAAAAGATATAAACCAGAACATTTTATCACCAAAAAGTGATGGGTGATAAAAGATAGTAACAACAAGTCACCATTGTTTTAATGCAAACCAACCAAAGAAAATATTATTGTTTCATCAGATTAAGTAGAAGGGAAGGGGATTAGGGATTAGGGATTGGAGGGCTTGGAGGGCTTGGGGAGAACAAGGAAAGCAGCGACCACAACATCAATATTCTCTCGAACAGCTGATTCGCCTATCTGCACTCCTGCTAGGATCTGCTCCTGCTGAAGATCAACATGGGCAACCCTTGCTTCAAGACCCTGGACTCTTGTGTGCAGGAGAGACAGAGACTCCTGTATTGTATAAAGTATACCATGAAGACCAGTGGTGGAGATAAGAGGAAAATCAACAGTCCTCGATCCTAAAGGAGCTTGATCCTCCTCAAGATCAATATGAACTGCTCCCGGACCCTGTTCCTTGGGAGCCTTTGTCTCAGCAATTCTCTCACTCTTACACACAGACCTAGGTCCTTCAGCACTGACCTCCTCCTCTGACTTCCTCTTAATCCCAATTTCAGCCTTCCCCTTAGTTTCTGCTACCTCAAAGGCTAACATCCCACCCTGTACCCTGAGAGACAGTCTGGATAAGGTCTCTTTGGTCAATTAGTTATCAGGCTCTAGATCAAAAGAGGTACTAGAAGGGAGTTGATGATATGGTTTTATATAGAGTTTTAGGTGCATTTAGGTTGCATTTCTAGTTCATATTAGAGCATTTAGGTGCATATTTGCATGATTTACTCAAGTTTTACTCTACTATTCCCCGTTTGCGTGTTACGATGATTTTCAGGTTATTTTGATGCAAATTGATTACGATTATCTAAGATCAAGCCTTTTAATCATTGAGGATGGATATAGCTTGCAAAAGGATCACAATGCATCCGTTTGGGACAATTTCGAGTTGGAATGAAGCAAAGAGTTAGTGAAAGAAGTGCCAAAACTGACACTTGTTCACCATTATGATCATAACTTTTGATAAAAAATTGATAATCAATAAATTCCAGTTCTATTGGAAACTAGACTTTAAGGTCTTTCCAATGATAGGTCACACGCCCCAAATGGACTTCTGGTTTGAGAGATACAACCTTCGCAAGTTGACGCAAAAATCGCAGTTTTTCCGCCTGATAGGATCGGGCTGTTTAGCCCGATCGGGCCCGAGAACATATTCATCTGGCTGCATTCTAGAGTTGAAAACAAGAGGAAAAGAATCCAGCCCAATGGGATCGGGCGGGTAGTCCGTCATATTTCCGAAATAAAGAGCTTTTCGCCCGATGGGGTCGGGCGAGTTGGCCCGATGAGATCGGACGGTTGACCCGACACGCTTATTTTAATTATTTTCGAGCTATTTTCGTATTACTTTTCCTTTATGTTTTAGGTTTAGTATAAATACGAAAATTAGAACATTACTAAGACATCTTTTATTCATCTTTGTTTATAGTCCTTATTTTCTCATAGTTTCTCTCAAGAACCCTAGTTTTACTACTTTTCATTGTGGATTCAAGATCAAACCTTTGGATTATTCGCAAGTTCAATATAATTCTTCAGTTTGGTAATCTTCTTTATTGCTTTCTCTATTATTGATTAGATTGATTTCTTAGTTATTTGCAATAGTTCAAAGTATGAATTTTTACATGGAATTTGTTATTGTTTTCTCAAGCATGAGTGAGTAGTTTTATTTCTAGGATTGTGGGGATCTATGTATGCAATGAGGGATTGATAAATTAGTATAATTACCCTTTATTTCAATTGTTTCCTGTGATTGAATCGTTCATGCTAGATTTATGAATTAGGCCTGATTTATATTTCTATTATCGCAATATTGAATCTGCTTCGAGAGGAGAGATTTCGTATAGGCTTTCAATCATTAGGCATAGTGATCCTTGACCATGCGAGAGCGGCTAGGTGATCTTTGAGGGAGGTAATGTTCGAGAGAAATTACATGTGCCCTAGATAAATTGACTTATTGGGTGGTTATTATTCGTCTCTGATTTCCCAAATTGTATGCATAGTGATCCATAGTCCTAGTTCTTTATTAATTGATTCTTACCTTCGTATTTAGTTCTGTCATTTGCTTAGTTTAGTCACACACCCATTTTCATCTGATTTAGTTAGTATAATATTAGAATTCAGATACAATGGTATAACTTTCTCCCTGTGGAATCGATCCTGACTTCCCTGACTACTTGTTAGTGGACCTTAGGTTATTTTTGATAAGGTGATACGACTTTAGCCTGTCAAATTTTGGCACCGTTGCCGGGGAGACGACTTATTACTATTATATCTGAACTGTTAATATTAGACTAATTGTATATATATATTTTTTTTGGAAATATTTTTTTAAAAAACTTTTTGTTATTTGAATGACGTCTATCTCTTTTCCTCAATTTGAACATGAAGTGTTTTTGGAGATATAAGCTTAGATTTGAGAACTTTCTTGGTCCCGACCATTTATTTGAACAATGGGAAATTGGTTTAGTGATCTATGAGGGTTTGAATGATGATACGAGGGTAGTTGTAGATTCCATGAGTGATGGTAAATTCATGGATATGACACCTGAAGTGGGTTGTAATTTGTTTGAGCAATTAGCTAGGGAAACCTTTGAGTGGGAGATAATTAGATATGTTACTCCAGCTCTAAAAAATTCATCTATCTATGATTCTCAAACTCTTACCTCTCCATCTGATTTTTGTTCTTGTTGTCACTCTTATGATCATGATATTTTTCTTTGTCCACATAATGAGTCATATATGCATGTCAATAACCCTATCCCTGAGTTTTATTTGTCTAATGGTCCATCTAAATCTGATAATATCCAAGAATTTCTTTATGATTTCATGAATGAATTAAATAAGGTTCAGGAGGATTATAAATTTGTTCAGGAGGATTACATGTTGCAACTAGCAAAAATTACATAAAGTCAAAGATCAATAATATCTAGACTAAAATCTAATACCTATTGAGCAACAGTTGTATTATGATGATGTGTTGGTGGAGAATGCTAGTTCATTAGAAGAAGGTTATCATTTGACTCTTGGTGGTAGTTTAAATAAGGAAAAGATGGATATAATGAATGTTTTTGAGGAGGAACAATCATTAGTTATAGAATCAGTGATTGAAAAACCATTGGTTATTGAACTTTTGAATGAAAACTCCTTTGTCGACAAGCTTATTGATGAGAGTGAAGTTTTGGGTAAAGAGTTTAAATATGCTGAAAGCATACAAAAATTTGATGTTGAGCCTAACCCGCATAACCCCCATATCCCGTTTTCACGGAAGCTTGATCTTGTACCTTCATCCCCTGTGTTATATCCTCCTTGTTTTCTTAAAGATCTATTGTCGCATGATAATTTTGACCAAGTAAATATTCATATTCATCCTGTGAAACCTGAGGTATTGCAAGATAGTTGTACATTTTTTTCTTTTTCTTATGATTCTTTTTCTTGTGGTTCCTCTAACCCCCTATTAGTGAATATCATTATGCTTGTTGTCAAGCAATATCGAGTGTTCAATAACATGTTTGCAGGGGAATTTGATAAGAAACTGAAGGCATTGGATTCTTCATAATGTAAAAAGTATTTCGGTCGTGCGGGACCCTAAAAAACCAGCGCTTATCGGGAGGCAACCCGACTTTCTAACCTTTAGATGTTATCTTTATTTCTACTTTATGACTACTTCGCTAACGTGTGTTCCAGTGACGTGCTCTTGGTTGTGGTTGAACTGTCAATACTGTTTGGCACACTCTATGTTCATTACCTACCTTTTCTGTGAGTTGTACCCACCTTTTTTTTTTTTTTGCTTCGTTGTTCTTCTTAGTGTTCACATTGAGGACAATGTAAAGTTCGGCATGGGGAAGGATGTCACTTCGTGCATGTTAGTTGCATACTAGTTTAGATTTATTGCTTTAGTAGGATTGTTACATGGTTTGTACCGCTCATTAGGGGTGGGAGTTTCCATGTAACGAAAAAAAACGTACTGCTTTCTTAGTTGCATTAGATTTTTTTTTTTCCATATTAGATTTCATATCATTTTAGTTTGCATCTATGGGACTATTGCTAGCACTTTTTGAGAACCTTGTTGATATTTCACTACACTTCCTAAGCGTCATCCATCTTGTTCATGATTCTTCATAGCACTATTGTTTTGCAATTGATCGTTTGTGGTAAGATTGTTTGATCTCTCTATGGCTCGATTTAACTTTACTATGCAGACAACCTAATCCAAGTGAGCTTCTGTGCCTATAAACTGACGTATATGTGTCAGTTATGTTCTTTCATGTGTGATTAGTTCCTTAGTTGTCGCATTGATCTTGACTTTGACTTGGTACTCCTTGATATTTGATAGTGCATACATTTTGATATGATTGAGGCATTTCATTTCATGATCTTAGCTCCAGAGTTATTCTTTTTTACATATTATCCTTTCTGTAGCCCCGTTGAGCCTTCCTAACTATGTTTGATTAACTACCTATATTAAAAGCCATTGGTCTCATTTGATTCTTGTCCTAAGCCTATCTTGGGGGAGCGAGTATTAGTTTTGGTTTGGTTTGTATTGAATTGAAGTGCTTTATTTCTGGTTTAGATGGATGGAAAATATGTTTAGTGAGCTTTGAAATTGAATTGAAAGTTCGAAAAAAAATAAAAAAAAAGAAGTGAAAAATGAAATGAAAAAGAAGTGAAAAAAAAGAGATGAGAATAAACTAAAATAAAAAGGGTTATTGTTGAACTTTTTTGAATGGAAAAAGTGTTGGTTATATTTTTTGGAGATTGTTGGTTGTTGCGTGGAGAAGTTGTGACTTTTCATGGTCATGTTTTCAGTTATATGATGCTCCCCTCATTGGGTTTTCCACCACAATTCCCAAATTATTCTCCATACCTTTAACCTCAGCCCCATTACAACCCTTAAAAGTCCTCTTGATCATTGTGTATTGCATTGTTGAGTATTAAGTGAGTCAAAAAGTCAAAGTTAAAGAGTACATGTTTCATCTATGTCTACTTGATTTAGGTTGAGTGTCATCATTTATTCTTTAAACACATGAGAGATTTGAGCGCACATAACTATAGTGAGGTCTGTCAGGTTTAGTTAAATCCAGCTTGGGAGATATGGTATGTGGTATGATTGGAGAGTCGATTGCGATACATGACATGCTATGCGGCTTTGTTCGAGATAGTCTCGATTCTTGGTTTGTGTAGTGATTATATCTCTCGTGTTTTCAGTTGAGTGTTTGGCCATATTATAGTCCCTTATTGTAGGCTGTCTTTCTTTTCTAATGACTATGTCTTATTGCTTGAGGACAAGCAAAGGTATAGCTTGGGGGAGTTTGATGATATGGTTTTATATAGAGTTTTAGGTGCATTTAGGTTGCATTTCTAGTTCATATTAGAGCATTTAGGTGCATATTTGCATGATTTACTCAAGTTTTACTCTACTACTCCCCGTTTGCGTGTTTCGATGATTTTCAGGTTATTTTGATGCAAATTGATTACGATTATCTAAGATCAAGCCTTTTAATCATTGAAGATGGATATACCTTGCAAAAAGATCACAATGCATCCGTTTGGGACAATTTCGAGTTGGAATGAAGCAAAGAGTTAGTGAAAGAAGTGCCAAAACTGACACTTGTTCACCATTTTGATCATAACTTTTGATACAAAATAGATAATCAATAAATTCTAGTTGTGTTGGAAACTAGACTTTAAGGGCTTTCCAATGATAGGTCACACGCCCCAAATAGACTTCTGATTTGAGAGATATAACCTTCGCAAGTTGACGCAAAAATCGCAGTTTTTCCGCCCGATAGGAGCGGGCGGTTTAGCCCGATCGGGCCCGAGAACATATTCATATGGATGCGTTCTAGAGTTGAAAACAAGAGGAAAAGAGCTTGCCCGATCGGGCGGGTAGTCCGTCATATTTCCGAAATAAAGAGCTTTTCGCCCGATGGGGTCAGGCGAGTTGGCCCGATGAGATCGGGCGGTTGACCCGACACGCTTATTTTAATGATTTCCGAGCTATTTTCGTATTACTTTTCCTTTATGTTTTAGGTTTAGTATAAAAACGAAAATTAGAACATTACTAAGACATCTTTTATTCATCTTTGTTTTTAGTCCTTATTTTCTCATAGTTTCTCTCAAGAACCCTAGTTTTACTACTTTTCATTGTGGATTCAAGATCAAACCTTTGGATTATTCGCAAGTTCAATATAGTTCTTCAGTTTAGTAATCTTCTTTATTGCTTTCTCTATTATTGATTAGATTGATTTCTTAGTTATTTGCAATAGTTCAAAGTATGAATTTTTACATGGAATTTGTTATCGTTTTCTCAAGCATTAGTGAGTAGTTTTATTTCTAGGATTGTGGGGATCTATGTATGCAATGAGGGATTGATAGATTAGTATAATTACCCTTTATTTCAAGGAAAAATTGAAAAACCCCGTCAATTTTTCCTCAACTTTGTGATTGAATCGTTCATGCTAGATTTATGAATTAGGCCTGATTTATATTTCTATTATCGCAATATTGAATCTGCTTCGAGAGGAGAGATTTCGTATAGGCTTTCAATCATTAGGCATAGTGATCCTTGACCATGCGAGAGCGGCTAGGTGATCTTTGAGGGAGGTAATGTTCGAGAGAAATTACATGTGCCCTAGATAAATTGACTTATTGGGTGGTTATTATTCGTCTCTGATTTCCCAAATTGTATGCATAGTGATCCATAGTCCTAGTTCTTTATTAATTGATTCTTACCTTCGTATTTAGTTCTGTCATTTGCTTAGTTTAGTCACACACCCATTTTCATCTGATTTAGTTAGTATAATATTAGAATTCAGATACAATAGTATAACTTTCTCCCTATGGATTCGATCCTGACTTCCCTGACTACTTGTTAGTGGACCTTAGGTTATTTTTGATAAGGTGATACGACTTTAGCCTGTCAGGAGTTTAATTTGATTCTTCTTGAGGATAACAGAAATCAGATTAGCATACCCCACTTTGGTGTTGTGGGAGATGCAGTAGAAAAGGTGAGAAATCATTAAAGCAGGGAAGTTTATTTTTATGTTTTTAGCAAGGCAAAACATCAAAGAAAGATCCATGAGACTCGCTTGAGTCCTCTTGGAAGTCCTTGGCAGACTAAAGCGCCAAACTAAGTGAAACAAAAATTTGTGAAAAGGAGAGAGATCTTTTTTATCTAGGGACTGGTCAGACTCCTTACCCCCAAAGTAACTCAAAATGGTTGAGTTAGAAGCCCCATTAACATTCAACTTAGCCCTACCCTTTACATATTCCTTGTACCCCTCAGTAGGTACATCAAACCATTCCCCTAAGTTCTTTTCAGTGAACTTAACAAGTTTCCCAGTGACAACACTTATGCAAAAACCCTCGTTATTTTCAAACTTAGCAACGAACTCACTCGTCTCACTCTCATAAAGACCCTCATCAAAACTCAACACTTTAACCCATTTTTGAAACTTAACAAGATCACTAAATTGACTCCACTTAACTTTCTTGCACCAGGTGAAATCAACACAAAACCCAATGATATACTTGGAAGATTTTGATTTCTTACCCCTTTTCGTAGGTACCAAGATTTCCTTTTCTTGCTCTGTTTCATCATCATCCAAATCGTCTTCTTTCTTTGGAGAGAGCACTTCATTTTCCGCTTAATTTGCTTGAGAACCCAGAGAATCTTCATTTGAGTTGGAAGATTCATTCTCGCTTTCGTTACAATCCACTAGAGGTGAAGATTTTTTAGCTGGAAAATTTTTGGTATCATCGGAGGTTTTTCTTTTGGGAGCCATTTAGGGTTTTAGGTGAAGAAGATGAAGATGGCAGATTTGTGTAGAGAGAGAGAGAAAGGCGGTTTTGCAGAGTTGATGGTTTTGGGTAAATGGGATGAATTGCCGTGTAAATTTTGGTTTAATTTGATGGGTTTTCATTTGGGGTGGAATTTATGGGGGATTGTGAAGAGGAATTAAATGCGGCTTTTCCTTTCCTTCTTTAAATTCGATGAATAATTTTAGTTTTAGGTTTGTACATGAACGCTGGTGAAGCGTTGCCATTAAAAAATATTTGTGGGGGGATGAATGAAGAAATATAATAAATGGAAGAAGAGAAAATAAAATAATATAAAGATAATATTTACGTGGAAAGAAAGAAAAGAATAGAAGGTGTGAATTCTTGCATGTTACATGTTCAATCTATATGTATAGCAACCTTTCTATTTTTTACTCAAGTATATGCATGGACAATAAGGGGAGTATTATGAAGACTAATGTGAGTCCTTTACAATGACTGTGTAATGAGTGATTAAATTCACAAAATGTTGCTGGCCACTTAGTGTAATCTTGTAATAAGGGTTTTATTTGAAGTAGCACACTCAATGTATTCTAATCATCCCTAGCTCTAAGCGAATTTTCTCAAATATTTCTCTAGGAAGTGGTTTAGTCAAAATGTCAGCTATCTGATTTTCAGATGGACAAAATTCGACTTTAACAAAACCTTTTTCTACATTATCCTTAAGGAAATGGTATCTAATGTGAATATGATTGACCCTTGAATGATGAACTGGATCCTTAGAAATACAAATAGCACTAGTATTATCACAATAGATAGGAACACACTTAAACTTAATGCCAAAGTCTCTTACTTGTTGCTTGATCCAAAGGATCTGGGAACAGCATTCAGCAGCAGCCACATATTTTGCCTCTGCTGTGGATAAGGCAACAATATTTTGCTTCTTAGAGCTCCATGACACCAAGCTTGTTCCTAGGTACTGCCTGATGTGCTCTTGCGGTTAACCAAGTCTCCAGCATAATCCGCATCCGAATAACTTACTAGGTCAAAAATATCACTTCGAGGATAGAACAAACATAAGTCATCGCTTCCTTTCAAATACCTTAGAATTCTCTTAACTGCTGTTAAGTGAGATTCTTTGGGATTTGATTGGAACCGAGCACATAAACCAACACTAAAAGAAATATCGGGTCTAATTGTTGTTAAGTAAAGTAATGAACCAATCATACCTCGATATTGCTTCTCGTTTACACACTTACCATTTGAATCTTCATCTAACCTTGTTCCTGTTCCTATGGGAGTGTGGTTGGTTTTTGAATGTTTCAGTCCATATTTCTTGAGCAGTTCCTTGACATATTTTTGTTGATGGATCATTGTTCCTCTTTCAGTTTGCTTAATTTGCAATCTTAAAAAGAAGTTCTACTCTCCCATCATACTCATTTCGAATTCACTACTCATAAGATCAACAAACTCCTTACAAAGAAGATCATTAGTAGCACCGAAAATTATATCATCAACATAAATCTGGACTACTAATATGTCTGTTCCTTTTGATCGAAGGAACAAGGTTCTATCAACTTTACCTCTTATGAAATCATGTGAAAGCAGGAATTTTGACAACCTTTCATACCAAGATCTAGGAGCTTGTTTCAACCCATAAAGAGCTTTATCAAGCTTATAGACTTGATTTGGAAGTTCCGGATTTTCAAATCCAGGAGGTTGTTCCACATAGACGTCTTCAATTAAAAAACCATTTAGAAATGCACATTTGACGTCCATCTGGTACAACTTAAATCCCATAAAGGCAACAAAGGCAATCAAAATTCTATTTGCTTCTATTCTAGCAACATGAGCAAAGGTTTCATCAAAATCAATACCTTCTTGTTGATTATAACCTTTGGCAACAAGTCTGGCCTTGTTCCTTACCACAATTCCATGCTCATCAAGCTTGTTCCTGAAGACCCATTTTAGTTCTATAACCTTCTGGTTCTTTGGTTTGGTCTCCAGGTGCCATACCTTGTTCCTCTGGAACTCATTTAGCTCCTTTTGCATAGTGTTGATCCAATCAGCCTCCTTGAGTGCTTCCATATGGTCCTTATAGGTTCTGTCATAGATAAGAAAGTGTGAAAAGCACAAAAAATTATCAATTATGGGATCTCGTTTGAGTTCCCTTTTCAATGTCACTTATTATCAATTCTAAAGGATGAGAATTTTGGTGTTTCCAAGGCTTTGGATCAAATCTCCTAGTTGCTTCTTGAGTTTCTTGAGGTGATTGATTCACTTGATCTTCTTCTGGATCAGGAGATCCTTGATCCTCCTGTAGCTTGTTCCTCAAGGGGATCAGGCACAGGGTTATCAGGATCAGGAACTTGCTTCTTCTCTTTTCCTGCAGGAGTTAGTTTCTCATCATTTTGATTAAACTCATCAGGACGAGTCAAACCAATTTCAAAGTTATCATTGTGACTCAGTTCCTGCAGGGAGTTAGGCTCTGTTCTTTTGGACTGAATAGGTCTGAACTGAACTGAAATGAATAGGTCTGAACTGAACTGAACAGGTCTGAACTGGTCTGATCTGAACTGTACTGAATTGAGTATTATTAATAATTACAAGTAGAATAATATTTTTATCATCATTGATAATGATAATAATTAATAATGTTAATGATAATGATAATGATAATGATAATGATAATGATAATGATAATGATAATGATAATGATAGTAATAATATTAATACTAATACTAATAATATTCTTATGAATTGAGTAATATTAATAATAATAATATTAATACTGATAATATGCTACATTGTTTAAATTTATTTATTTGGAGTTCTTCACCCACCAAAAAGTAATACTCCCTCCGTTTCCAAAAGTTCTTCATACTTTAACCAATTTCCTCTCACACAACAATTCAAAATAGGAACAAAATAAATCGGAGGGAGTATTACTTTTCTATCTTTTGCTTCTTTCACCAAAAAATACTCTTTTTATCACTTGTCCCCCTTATTTTATATTCAATGGGTCAAAAAGTAGCATCCAAAAAGCTTAAAAGTGACATTGCCAAAAATTTTAACAACAACAACAACAATAATAATAATAATAATAATAATAATAATAATAATAATAATAATAATAATAATAATAATAATAATAATAATAATAATAATAATAATAATAATAATAATAATAATAATAATAATAAAAAAAGAAGAAGAAGAAGAAGAAGAAGAAGAAGAAGAAGAAGAAGAAGAAGAAGAAGAAAGAAGAAGAAGAAGAAGAAGAAGAATATAATAATAATAACAACAACAACAACAACAACAACAACAACAACAACAACAATAATAATAATAATAATAAATAAAAATAATAAGTTGTAGTCTGAACTGAACTGAACTGAACTGAAATGAATAAATCTGAACTGAACTGAACTGGTCTGAACTGAACTGAACTGAACTGAACTGATATGATCTGATCTAAACTGAAATGAATTTCCATTTATTCAGTCCAAAAGAACAGAGCCTTAGTCTCATCAAAAATAACATGGACACTTTCCTAGAAAAATAGCCTCATCACTTCTAGCATCAAACTTTCCTAAGTTGTCCTTTCCATTGTTATGTACAAAACATTTACATCCAAAAACACGAAAATAAGAAATATTGGGTTTTCTTCCACTAAGGAGCTCATAAGGTGTCTTCATGGTGATTGGTCTTAGCATGACACGATTGATGATGTAGCATGTCGTGTTCACTGCTTCAGCCCAAAAATTCTTCGAAAGACCGCTTGCAATAATCATTGTCCTTGCCATATCCTCAAGAGTCGGTTCTTCCTTTCGACTACACCATTATGTTGTGGTGTTCTTGGAGCTGAAAAGTTATGATCTAAACCTTCATTGCTACAAAGTTCATTAAACTTGGAGTTTTCAAACTCCGTACCATGGTCAGATCTTAAATGTTTTAATTTAAAACTACTTATTCTTTGAATCTTTTTGGCAAAGGTTAAAAATTCATCAAACGTTTCATCCTTATTATGAAGAAAAATAACCCATGTGTATCTCGAGAAATCATCTACTATGACTAATACGTATTTCTTACCGGATCGGCTTTGGATGCGTACAGGGCCACATAAGTCCATATGAAGAAGTTCTAATGGACTTTGTGTGCTTACCATTTTCTTGGATTTGAATGAGGATCTCACTTGCTTGCCTTTAACACATGAATCGCAAATATCGTGGTTTAGTGACTTAATTGTTGGTAGACCAACCACCAAGTCCTTCCCACTTAGTTTATACAGTAGGGACAGGCTTGCATGACCACATCGTTTGTGCCACAGAAAAGGATCAGCTTCGATCACACTTAAGCATGTGAAATTATTCCTAGGAACAAGGTTCAGGTCAACCATATAGGTGTTCCCTTTCCTCGTTCCCTCAAGGATCTTGGTTCCTATACTTTCATTGCTGACTACACAAGACTCATTAGTAAACTTCACTGTATTTCCCTTATCACAAAACTGAAATATACTAAGTAAACTATATTTTAAACCCTCGACCAAAAATACATTATCTATGGAATGTGACTGATATTTACCAATCTTACCAACTGCTACAATGTTTCCTGTAAGATTGTCTCCAAAGGTCAAAGTTCCTCCATTGAAGACTGAAAGTGAGAGAAATTTTGATCTATCTCCTGTCATGTGCTTAGAACAACCGCTATCGAGGTACCACAAGTTGTTCCCCCTCACTTCAGCCTGTACATAGCAAACTAATTAGTGGTAGGAACCTAGTCTAGCTTAGGTTCCATTGTTGGACTTGAGCCTTTCTTAATTTTCCAAACCTGTTTTACTAGGTACGTGTTCCTCTTTTTACGTTCTTCTCTGGTGGAACAGTCAGACACAATGTGACCACTGTTCCCACAGTAAGAACATATTTTACTACTTGGCAGATCAACATATTTTTTCTTTTTGTTCTTCTCCTTGTGATTGAAACCTAGACTGTCTCTTCCTTTGTTTTGATACTTTTGTATCCATGTGACTGGGTCAGGAAGCTTGTTCCTTGAGGGATCCAATTTCTTCTTTAATACCAGGTTTTCTTGAAAAATATTGTCATAATTGTTTTTCAAATTTTCAGCAATATTTCTGGTATTTAATGATGAGACTGTTCCTTCAGGAACAAGTTTCAATTCTGCCAATTGACTTTTTCAAATGCATCCTGATAAGCTCTACTCTTGTCAAAAAGTTCAAAGAATCTTTTTTCAGTGTCACATTTTAGTGAGTTAAGCCAATTTGAATGATTCTTAGTGATTTTCAAGGTATTAATTAATTGATCTCTTTTTGCACATACATCCTTGTAATCATCTAAGATTTTTAGTAAAAGTTTTATTGATTGGCTTTTATTCAATTCTGTAAGTTCCTCTTCAATGGCATTAGAACTTACCTTGGGGTTTAATGATTCCACTTTGTCTTCGATATTTGCCATGAGACATAGATGGGCAGTTTCTTCCTCAATATGTTCCTGCTCCTCCTCTGAGTCAGACTCTCCCCATGCTGCCACCATGGCTCTCTTCATATCATTTTTTGAAAATGATCTTTGTTGTTCCTTGCCCTTCTCTTTGTATCTTCCTTTAGCTTTCTCGTTTTCCCATTGAGGACATTCCTTGATGAAATGATCAAGGCCTCCACACTTGTGACAACTTAGCTTCATTGGTTTCTTGGTAACCTTTCCTTTGTAGTTCTTGTTGAAGAACTTCTTGAATCTTCTAACAATCATTGCAGCTTCTTCATCATCAGTTTATGAGTCTTCTTGTTCCTCAGACTTGAGGGCCAGAGCCTTAGGCTTTGATGATTCAGTTTCATGAGTTTCGAGGTGTAACTCATGGGTCATCAAGGAACCAGCAAGTTGTTCAATGTTGAACGTTGTGAAGTCCTTGGTTTCCAACAGTGTCGTTGTCTTGGCCATCCATTTTTCATCTTGTGGTAAACTCCTTAGTACCTTGCGGACCTGTTCCTATGGAGAGATTATCTTTTCCAGAGATTCAAGTTCGTTTATAATGTTTGAGAAGCGAGTGAGCATATCTTGAATAGGCTCCTTTTGTTTCATGTGGAACAATTCATACTTATGCATGAGCATATCAATCTTTGATCGTTTCACTTCGCTTGTTCCTTCATGAGTAATTTGAAGGAGTTCCCACATTTGCTTGGCAGTCTTGCATCCCATGACTCGATTGTGTTCATGGGGACCAAGACCGCAATGGAGTAGCTTCTTGGCCATGTTGTTCATCCCCATTTTGTCGAAGTCCTCTTTGTCAAATTCACCAAGGGGTTTAGGAACTAGCTCCCCTTTCTCGTTCTTCTTTGTGACTTCAAAGTCACCGATTTCAATTACCTTCCGCACTTGGTAATTTTCAGCTTTAATAAATATCTCCATACGGTTCTTTCAGTATGGATAATGTTTGCCATTGAACATAGCTGGGCGTTGAGTTGAATACCCTTCATCAAGTTTTTCTCCCGTCGTGTTCATCAAGTAGAAAGAGACAAGCACACAAGATTTTTACAAGGAAAACTTCCTAGGCCCAATAGGAAGAAAAACCTTGACCACGAGGGATTTTGATTCAAACTCTTTTTACTATAATAGGCCAAAAGACTCTCTCTTTTACAACCTATTAATGGACCTTCTCTGTTCCTCTAGGAATTCGTTCCCAGTCACTTAGTTCCCCCTGAACTGATGACACTCACTCTTGACTTCACTCGAAGTCTTCTCTTTTCTCTCTCTTGAATACAAGGATATTCTCTGAATTTTCTCTCACCCACACACTATGAATATTACAATAATAAGTATGTTGAATAGAAGAGGAAATTACATGAAAACTTTCTAAGTAGATAATTAATTGTGGCTCAAGAAAGTCATATTTTTCTCTAAGTAATTCCTTCCTTATATAGCTGCTGCAATTATTCCTCTTCTGGACATTTTGTGCTCCACGTTCTCCATGATGTGAGCGTGTAATGTTGTGGAGATCATGGCTCACTTTTCGCTGCATTTTCTTCATGTTTATTGCAACGGGAATAAACTGCTCCACTTATCTGTTAGTGGACTAACTTCCAGCAAGTAACACGCAGGTTGGAGGAGTTAGTTGGAGAGCTTCAAGGACTTAGCTCCACATTTTATTGCCACGTTTACTCCAACTGTTTTTCAAGCAAAAACAACAACAATCTAATAACTAAGAATCTTTTATCCAAAGATTCTAAGTTATTAGATATATCAAACATATCTTATAATAAAAATTCAAAGTGTATAAAATACTATCTTGACTTAGATTAAATAATTAATCTTTCTTCACAAGATATAGATGCAAATTTAAACATTACATTATTTTTGATATTTTTAATTTTCACAAAATAAAGACATATAGTAAAACTAACCTAATTATTTGGCATCATCAAAACATGGAATACAACAATAAGACATTTTCAAAAGTCCATAATCAATACAAATCATTGTTATCGAAATTTTCTTGCACAAAATATAGCATAAATTAAAGATATCAAAGTAGAAGAGTACAAGCAGACATAGTGCATGCAATGCCAAGGTGAGAGAGGAAGATGGTTGGAGATTGTGTAGGTACGATAGATGGTGACATTGAGGTTAATACGGTGTACCATTGTTGTTCAGAGTTGCTAATATATATTTGGAAAAATAGATCAGAATACCCCCAACTTTGGGCGGTCCGCTTTTTAATACCCCTAACTTTAGATTATTTTTAAATACCCCCAACTTTGGGGGTGGTCCGCCAAAAATGCACCCAGATAACTTGTAACCTGTTAACAAGGTATTTTTTTTTTTTTTGATTTTTTGTTTCTCTTTTATTTTTATTTTCAATTTCTACTCCCACCCTTCCCTCACCCCCCCACTACCACCCACTGACCACTTCCACCTTCTCTCACCCCCATTACCACCCTTCCCACACCCCACCCTCCCCCTACCTCCAGCAGCCCCCCCACTACCACCCTTCCCACACCCCAGCGCCCCTCCCCTACCAATTTCAACCTTACCTTCTCACCTCCACCACACTAGTTGAAAAAACATCAAGTGCTCCGGTTAAAACCTGTACAAGTGCTCCGTATTTGATCCGTAGCAGATGTCATACGAGCACTTGAGTATTTATCAAGTGCTCTAGTTGAAAACCGTAGCACTTAGATTTGCAAGTGCTCCGGTTGTCTTAAAAACCGGAGCACTTGTGAATCTTATATGTTTAGAATACATCAAGTGCTCCGGTTGATAAGAGAAAACCGGAGCACTTGACTGTCAAGTGCTCCGGTTTCTTCCTAACAACCGGAGCACTTGACTTTTTTGTTTTAAAAAAAAAAAAATCTTTGTTGTTGCTGTTGTACAACAAGCATACAACAACAACAAGGGTGTGATAGGCAAAATAAAAGAGTAACGATAACCAAGCTAATAGTTCACCATGCACGGATCAACATAACAAGCAAACAACATCATTTAAAAGAATATAAAAAGTTACGTGTTGACCAGATAACCAAGCCAATAGTTCACCACCCTTCCTGAATGCAATGCATGTGTCATCTCTTACACAAATCATAACCATAATTACATAAAGAAAAGTACAGCTTTTAAAACTTGTAAAGAGAAACTTCAAATGGTATATTCTTTACCAGGTATATTATGTTATATTAAACTACCCTAACAAACACTAACACTACTAAATCGTGGCCTCAGCTATACGAATTGATCCAAGCGACCCTGTTATTGTCATTTTCCTACAATAAAAAATGCACAAGAAACACAAGTTCAATAGAGCTACCCCAGGAACAAACTTATTAGTCATGTCAGCACTCAGTAGGTATAGTAGTACCTGTTAGATGTACCCGACATGAAATCCCCTCTGTCTGATATCTTAATTCTTGCCCCACTAGCCTTAAAGTAGAGAAAATCACTTAGTTATTACCTGGAAAAAAAAGAGTGCAACAATTTCAACATTTTATGAACAAGAATACCTGACTAATTTCCAGTATATTCCTCCACCACGTCCAACCACCACACTAATATGCTCATCAGCAACACCAATTGTCAGAGAGTTACCTCGATCTTCCTGCATATGGACAACGTAAATCCAAAGGATGCATCAGCCATAATTCCACAAGTCCTTAGCAGGTTGCTTCATTGTTATAAAAATAATAATGGTTCAACTCAATCCTATCACTTAAAATGTGGTATGATCCTGGAACACTATGATAGTGTATTTCATTCCTTAAGCCACACCATGCAACATAGGAGCACCAGAACGCAGCAGTGGCATGTGGTTTGCCAAGATTGCAAGTCACTAGCGCGTAGGATCGTTAATGGGTCACCTTGTTAATGGGGCAAAGCTGGTTGGGTCATGTACAGGTCAACAACAGGCAGGCTGAGAAATGAGCACATGAAGTGAAATATTGTATAAGTAATTTTTTTTACCATATCTTTATTCTTTATTATTGGCCTACAAATTTTCGCCCTATATTGTCCATGTCCAATAAACTAATAAAGGTCTGGTCCTATCCCGTAAAAACTCTTTCAGATTGACTTTAACCCTCATGCCCATCACTCTACCTTGTTCAATAACCAGGTTTATACATAATTAACCAAAATCAAAGCAGATGCTGCCTTCTTGACCGCATGTAAAAATACCATGAATTTGACGTAAGTGGCATGTAAAGCGAATAATAATAGTTTGGATATCAAGAAAGAGCACAAGACACGAACAAATCCAGATATTGTACACATGAGAGAAGGAATTCTGAGAGGTTTAAGGATTAACAAAGTTGGCTGATTTGAGCAAGACATCCAAAGTCGTCTAAAACTATAATATCTCTTCAATCAAGAGCATTCAAATGTTCATAACACAAATGATGAATGGAAACCATAATCGGTAGCATACAAACATGTCCGTAAATGATTTATTGTTTTTGTTTCCGACACTTAAGTCTTGTAACAAACATGCTCTCGATGTAAATAGAAATGTTTTATATATGTGTCCACCGTGTTTCAAAGTCCTTATCTCACAAGAGATGATATGAGTAACAAAAAGTTGTATATCACATGCAATAGATTAAATGAACTAACCTGAGAAATAGATGCTCGTTTAGGCAAATATCCTTCCCTATCTTCACCAAGCTGCACACAAGACCCATAAGGATCACCCTTCAAAAGGACCTGCAAGGCAATACCATAGTCAAAAAAATTCAGATTCATAGACACTTCAAAAAGAAACGACAAAAGCAGTCCCATGTACACTAATGATAAATTGACTATGGTCAAAAGTTCTTATTACCTTCTCGCCAGAAACGGTGTGCTTACAAGTTTTCAATTGGAAAAACATAGAACCTTCTGTAGCAAGATGACAAAAAGACAACCCACTCGTGTGCGTAATTTAATTATCACTGATTACTGCTCACTTATGGGGTGCAATTTGGCATTAATTATACGAGGTTAGCATCTGTCATGTTGGTACTAGCTCCTATAAATATGGAAAAACTTCATAAGTTTATACTTATCCTCTCAAATCAAAACCTTTTATCCAACAACTTCTAACTGCAACGACCAAGGGCAACATTGATGATGAAACATTTCCATGACAGGCCACACATGACTTTTACCAACTTGTTGCAACTAAATCTGCCTCTGTCCAAGTCTGATAAACACAAGTCCTGCAATAGGTAATATATTAAGACCCTTAGGAATTGAGACTGAACTTCACGAAATTAGTCAAAGTTTCAGCTGGATCTTATTTACTTACCATTTCTTTGTTTTTGTTTCTCTAATAAGGGAAACATTGGCAACATTAAAGATCAAGCGATTTGATATGGTGAACTAAATTATATGCATAAACATGTAAATTTCGGTGAACCATAATGCTATTGGTCCACAGTTTCAAAACTTTTTTTACCCATTTAATTCCCACTAATATGTCCTCTCTGTAGACCATAAAATAACACCACTGACCTTTATTAGGATAGCCACAAATTGGAGGATAATCAGATGAAGTTGAAGTAGAAAAACGAAACCAAACTAGAGAAACCTTTCGTTCTTACCTCCAGTAGATTAATAGGAAGAAAGATCAACTTTCAATGGTGAAAACAATTTAGTACCTTGGCACCATAATTACTTGAACAATTATATTTCACAAACAAATATCTCACCTGAGCTGCTAGAGATTTACCATCCTTGAAACCAGCTTCTCCAGTCCCAGCTATAGTAGAGACTCGTTTATTCGATGGATTAAGCCTTTTGATTTGAATATGAGTTATCAAATTATCAGCATCGTTGCCAACTTTTATTTAAAGCCCAAACGCAAGTCTCCAGTGTTATGAGAGAGGCTTGCTTGAAGATGAAATTACTAGCATTAAAGAAATTGGATTGTATTCAGAAGCAAATGCAGCCATCTTTCCGACAACTGACTGCAGGATAAAGACCACTACTTAAGATATTGAAATAAAGCAGCCAAATATTGATTTTTAGCAGCATAGAGGTCCACGCAATGGAGAATAAGATGAACACATTTATTTACCCAAAGTTATGAGTTAGTTTTTAATAGAACTTAGATGCATGACACATTGAAGCTGTCAACACAAGACATGCATATTATGTCAGCTAGGTCCTTTTCCAAGTAGCACGATGACTCTCCAAGTGACTTGAGTCCCTCTGCATGCCCAGTTGAGTAGAGTATGATATATACAAAGAATATACAAACCGTTCAAAAATTTTAAACTACAACTCAGCTATGCAGTCCAAAACAGCAATATAATTCCGGTTTTGTCTAATGAAATCTCATAACCAGCAGTTTTTATTACACTGTTTTCTTCTACATATCATCACCATTTACATAATCAAATTAAACCATATTATATAATCCTATTATTGGTTTTAAAGTTGATTTGGTAAAATGGTGCTAGTATAAATAACATCGAGAAACTCATGAAAATTTCCATTACCCAATTTAATCTCTCTCTAGTATCATCTTTTCTTTTGAGTAAAAATTAAATCCTCTATAATGTTCTGAGTATGAAAAGTGACACTCATTCTCATATCAACATCAAAATAAGATACTCCATTTGAGATTGCAGCAATAAATGAATTAGCCAAAAATGTACCTCAATTCACGAACAAAAACAAGAACAGCCAAAGATTCTCCCGCAACTTGCCACCAAAAATCAGCTTGGTCGATTTATATGAACTCGCTTAATAAAGTCGAATTTTTCCCCGAAAATTCAATCCAATTGAAACCTAGGGTTTATGAAAAAGCAAATTGAAGAGAAATTCGAATGAATTAATGTTTGCGCCATTCAAATTCAAAGTGTTTGAACATTTCGCAGGCAATTATTTGATCGAAATCACGAAGCGACATATTGTAAAATCTCCTCGAGAAGAAGAAGCGAGAATTCTGAGATTGAATTGTTCGTTGGTTGATAGACCACATGAGAAAATAAGACAACTGTAGATCTAGTTTAAGCAGCATGAAAACAGAAGGTAGGAGGAGGTTCGGCGGACGGAATTAGATGGAGGAGAGTTCTATTGCGGAACGAGACAGAGGAAAGTGAATGCAGTACCTATAATCGAATATACTTCAATTATTTGGAGGAAAACTTGTGCAAGTGCTCGGGTTGACTAACCGGAGCACTTATTCACAAGTGCTTCAGTTGAATAGTCAAACGGAGCACTTGACATTAAGTGCTCCGGTGGGCTATTCAACCGGAGCACTTGTGAATTTTATATATTCAAATATTCACAAGTGCTTTGGTTGATTATTCAACCGAAGCACTTGACAAGTAGCACATGAAGTTTTTTCCACTAGTGCCATCACCAGTTCACCACGCAGCCTTGCGCACCTTCCGCCATCATCACCAGATTTTCGAATTCGCAGCCACCAAGCAACATCAAATCCACCATTTCCCTCACCTCACTCGCTGCCAGCAACGCACCACCAAACAATTGGTATTCGCCAATTACAATTGCATAAACCAAAATTCAAACAATGAACTCCAGGCTACACTAAGAGCTCGGCCTGTTAAACCAGAATCTAGACTATAAACACCCTCACATTCTTGAAACAACCCAAACGTCAACAAAGTCAGTAGGTATAGAGAACTCACCGCTAACTCTGGGCATTGCTTTATGGTATGTCAACTCATCACAATCAGGGATGGTATACAATCTCACACAACCATCAGAAACCGACCCATCAATGCTAGTCGAAAACATACCAATTGACAGTGCCAACCAATAGAACCAGGAGAAACAAGCCAAATCTCGAAAGAACCAACTGTTATTGGTTTGAATTTTAAAATTGAACATCGAATAGAGGGAAAAGATGGGGGGTTTCGAAGGTGGTTAGGGAGGGGGGATTCGACAGGGTGGAGGGGGAGGGGGCTGTTGGGTTTCGGGGGTGGTGTGAAGGGGAGGGGGTGGGGGGGGGTTGATTAACGAGGCAATTAACATCACAAGTAAGGCACGTGCCATTGTTTACCAGTTCTTCCGGTGGTAATAGGTAAGTGGGGTATTTTGGCGGACCACCCCCAAAGTTGGGGGTATTTAAAAATAATCCAAAGTTGGGGGTATTAGAAGCGGATCGCACAAAGTTGAGGGTATTCTGATCCATTTTTCCTATATATTTCAATTTTATTTTTTTGAATCATCTCTATTTGAGACGGTCAAGTTTTGGTATGGTCGTACCCAAATTACCAAATATCCTTACTATAGTATTTTAAAAGACTGACAATTAAACATTTTCCCTCTTGATTAATAAAATCCTATTGCACTAATGATATTGTTGTACCCGCAAAAAGGTACTCCATTACTATCTATACTCTTACTCATGATTATCGAATCATGAGCTCATCTTTTTCTCTTTTTTTAGAGGAATCATCAGCTAATTTAATGATAATAAGCTTAATTTATCTATACATGATTAGTACTTTGGATTTGAAAGAAATAAGTGCTTGCATTTGGAGACTAATGGTTGACCTAAACACGATGTTACTATTTGAAGGGCCTGTTCTCTTCTCTTTATTTCTAGAAAAAACAAGTTAATAAAAGTTTGGAAAAAATAAGAAAAAGTTCAGAAGTAGTTCAGAAAAAGTAAGAAAAGTTTTGGAAAAAGAAGAAAGTTTAGAAGAAATGTTAAGAAATGTTCAGAATAAATAAATAAAAATGTATAAAATTCAGGAAAAAAATAAAAAATAAAAAAAACGTTCGGAGAAGTTAAGAATTTTTTTGACTAAGAGAACATGCCCTAAGTGTCTTTGCTTTAAAATGTGTTACTAGTAATATTATTTTTGGTAAAATAACTTGAATAGATCACCCGGTGGACAATAACTTAATGTGCACCAGGTATCTTATGTATAGTCAGTTTTTATCTAATATAGTGACTCTTTATTTGATATGGTTAGTTTATGTATAATATAATCACCTTTGTATGGCCAGTTTTATATGGTATAGTAAGTTTTGTATGTAATATAGACAGTTTTTGTATGATATAATTGATATTCCGGCCTAGTTTGAGTTTCATATATGTCAATGCAAGTATTTGACTATTAATATATTTAATTACGTATTAGAATTTTTTTTATAAAACCTTGATATTATTGAAGTACTCATTGGACACGAATTAAATAAGACTCCCACATGACTATGTTGTTTATTATATATTGAAATAAATTTAGAAGATTCCATGTAATTTTAACTAGCTACTGCCAAGATCTTTCGAGTTGGAACATTAATAAAGAACAAAGGAAATACAAGATATTCATGAATTCATTGAAAATATCTAGAAACTAATTGAAAATATCTATAAACTGATGGAAAATATTCATAAGCTGATCTAATGAAAATATCTATAAACTGATAAAAAGTATTCATACACTAATTGAAGACATCTATAAACTAATAAAAAAAGAAACAAAATGTGAATACAGAGAAAAAAAAGATGAGAGAGAGAAAGAGAAAAGCCAAGAGAAAAAAGCCCCAATTTATCTCAAAACAGAAACCCTAGCCAACCAAAATTATCTCAGTGCAATTTAGTGAATCATCTTGCTCCCCAGCGTGCTGCATTCTTGTTGTTTAGTTTCATATTCAGTATAATTATTGGAATCCAGTTGTTACAATTGTCCTTAATTCAGCACAAAATTTTCCCCCAAATTGGATTCGAACTTTTGAGAAAAATCTTCTCAATTTCTCAAAATAAATCAAGAATATCTCAGTTTATTTCATCTATTTCTTTGATAAGAATTCCGATCCAATATCTAAAGTGGATCAAAGGCTTCATTTTTCTCCCCTTCAAATTCAAACTAAGTTTCTTGGCTAGGGTTTGTAGGTTTCGTGCTCTCAATTTCGTTGGTGGTTTGATTTGGTTATCGGTTCCATGCTTTGGTTCTGATCGTATTTCGGCTTTGCGTGCTCTTTCATTTTCGTTCCCCAGTAGTGATTTGTTGGTGCTCATTGATGTTGATGCGCCGCTCATTTTCAATTTATTTTTAAAAGAGTGCGGGTTCTCTGCCCGTAGGAAGCTTTCCTCTAGTGCCCCCCTCTTCTTTCAAGATTTCAAGCTTCCAGATTCTCCACTTTGGGTTGTTAAGGTTATTATCTGCTGCGTGGGTTTAAGATCATTCAATGATGGCTACCCTTTGGTATTCTTAGCAATTAAATTTATAAAATCCAATCTTCTTTGCTGTGGTACTCTACCATTTCAAGACTTTGCATTTAATGCAAACATCCAGGTTGTAAGTAACCTCATCATTTACTCTTGTTTAGACCTTTTATCATACGTGCTTTTCTTTGAAAAAATGGATGAGAAAAATATTATCTTGCCTTTGTTCAGGGTCTTGATTATGAAAATGTTTAAGTCTAGTGCTATCTTCATAAGATTGAATGATATGAAGGAAATTGGACTCCCTTTAGAGGGTATCCTCATAGACATTTTGTGGAACTTTGAGAATGTTGTCATACTCTTTTTTCTGAATTGGTTTCAAATATACTCTCCATATATAATTGTTATAGTTAGTATATTAATCTCAGTTTGTGGATTGGCTGTCAATGTATTGGCACTCTCAATGAAATCCAATCTAGACCACAGAAGTTATTGGATTGAAATTTGTTGGGTGTTTTTTGAAGTTTTACTCTTCAATAAAAACTCCGATTTAGGCTACAGAAGCTATTGGATCGGAGATGTTTTATGGTTATTCTTCTTTTCTTTTTGCCGTATCATAGCTCAATTGCGCCTACAGAAGGCTTCCCGGATAAAGTTTGCTATACTTTTAACGATGATAAGTTTCATTCATTGTATTCTTTCAAGAAAGCATCTCCTACTGAAACTCTCTTTTAAGTGTCTCTATTGTATTTCCCAGGATGTCTCTCTTTCCAGTGAGTTTGCAATTACTTGCAATATTCCTTTATTTGGGTGGTGGCACCCAATAAGAGTTCTCTTTCTCAATAAATCTTTGCAAGATGTTATTGTATTCTGGTTGCAGTTTAGGAATTTGTCAAGTTTGTTTGACTGCATTCCTGTACAGATGATTATAAACTCTATAGCCCTCTGCCAGTTAAATTTGGCTTGTCTTTTGTTATTTAAACAATTATGATTATTGGCTTTTGGAATATTCGAGGGGTTGCCAAGAAGAATGCATTGACTGATATTCGAGATTTTTGTACAAGTAATTTTATTAAAATCTTTATGATATGTGAAGTAAAAACTAAAACTCCTCCCTCCCTGACAATAGCAAACCAGTGTGGATTTCAACATGTTGATTTTGTTCCCACTTTAGGATTAGCAGGTGGCTTATGGCTTTTTTGGAAAGATTGTAATACTTGTCCTTTTAATTTAGAAGTATTACATAAAGCTACTCGCTTTATCTCGTGCTCTATTAATCTTCTTAATGATCATGTATCCTTTGTTGCGATTTTCATATATGCTCCTGCCAGACAGGAACAGAAAGCTGAATTTTGGGATGAATTGATTATGTATGTTAATAATCTAACTGCTCCCTTTGTTATTCTTGGTGACTTTAATGAAATTAGTTGTGATCAAGATAAGTTGGGGGGTGCAATCTTCAACTCTGTTAGAACTCATACTATGCATAACCTTTTTAACCAAGTTGCTTGTGTGGAATTACCTTTCATGGGCTCTAGATTCACTTGGAGAAAAAAAAGAGTTGGTCCGAATAATATGTTGGAACGTATTGATAAGGGTGTAGCTAGCACCTCATGGATTAGTAGATTTACCCAAGCTAAATTAAAACACCACCCCTTTACCTCTTCTGATCACTGTCAGGTGTCTCTAGATTTATCAATTATCAAAGTTTCGAAAGCCCCTCCATTTCGTTTTGAGAAAATGTGGTGTCAACGTAAGGATTATGATACACTGGTTAAAAAGTCTTGGTGTACTTGATTTGACGGTTCCCATATGCAGTGGCGGCGCCAGAATTTCAAAATCGCGGGGTCACAAAAAAAGAAAGTTTCAGGGAAAAATCTGCTAAAGGGTGATATTGTTTTTGAGGAACTCACTTCACATTTTACCATTAATAAGATGAAGAAAGTAAGAACACTTTTTTCAAATACTCGAGATGATAGAAGATAAGGCATATGATTATTGTTTGATGAAATATACAAGGCCCTCTTATTAAAAAATAACTTCATTCTCAATTCCCTAAATCCCTTACATTTACAAAAACAAAACAAGAGACAAACTGAAGTTGGGTAAAAGACTTTTAAAAAACAGCTTTAATTCTATATGCTTTAATTACAGAAAGAATTCAGCTTACTATTGTTTGTTTCTCCATCGGATACAGTTATTATAACTGTTTGAACTTGCTGAAGCTATTAAGTTTCTGGCAATAGTAGATCGAACAAACCCAATTGCCTCCAAAATTTACGTTTTGATCATCTATAATGTTCAAATATCGGTGCAAGTTCCTAAAAAGTAATGGATCGTGTTAATACAGTTCAAATCAGCTCAACAGAATTCATTAACAAATATAAGCAGCATAGAAGTTGATGTTAATAAATAAAGAAAAAATTAACATACCCCTGCAGACTGGAAAAGCAAGTTTTCACATTAAAACCTTTTAGCAGTCTTTCCCTCTTAGGATCCATAGGTGACAACCTGAAAGTGTGGTTTGCCAAATATAATTGCCATTGACTTCATTTGATAATAGACAGTTTTAATGGAGTCGATTTTGCAGGAAAAAAACATAAATAAAGAAGTTTCGCTTAGCAATAAATTAAACATGAGTTATCATACAAGATAACAAAAACAAAGATATATTGAATCAAATCATGCAAAACACATCACGTGAACATAATATAGTTTCTACCAACAACAATAAAATTCCCACATTCAAATTGCAAGGATAGGGGCAAACTTCAAAACCCCCAATTAGCAAACCCTAGATTCGAGTTCTAAACTAAAAAATTCAAAATTCTGTAATTTAATGATTCAGATTGTAAGACTTACATAGACCACCGGAGAAGCGCGTCGATTATGTCGAATTCGAAAGTCGAAACGCGCCGGGAAACGCTCACAACCGCAACGAAAAGTCGCGCAAAACTCGACTAAAGCACCTCTCAATGTCTAGAGGCAGAGCACGAAAGAAGAGGAGGGAGGAACAGGGAGCTTGTGATCGGGTTTCATGGGGTTGGGTTTGGGGTTTCTTCGGGAGTGTGAAATTACAAGAGAGAGAAAGAGCACAAGGGGGATTTGTTTTGGGTTGGGTTCCCCATTCCTGCGTCTAGCGCAGCAAATTAATTTTTTTTTTTTTTTTTTTTTTACGAAAAATCTTTAATTTTTTTTTTTAATTCGAGGGGTCACGTGACCCCACGTGACCCATACTAGCTCCGCCACTACCCATATGTTTAATCTTGTTAAAAAATGCAAGCTTTTAAAAGATAACTCTAAAAAATGGAATCTTTCTCAGTTTGGTAATATTTTTAGGCAACTTCGTTTAGTAGATTCTAAATTGGCAAATATTCAGGAGAAGCTAATATCTAACCCTCTATGTCCTTCTCTTAATTTGCAACAAGAGCGTTTTCTTCAAAAACGTGAAAGACTCCTAACTTTTAGTCGTGAGTACTGGAAGCAAAAGAGTAAGACTAATTATCTCCATCTTGAGGATGCAAATACTAAATACTCATGCCTCCATTAGAAGGAGTAGAAATCAAATTAAGAATTTTACTACAGATGCTAACCAAATCATTTCCTCTCCAGCTAGTATTTCAATTGAAATCACGAGGGAATTTAACAAAAGATTTTTCTCGAATCCTCATTGTTCTTTTGATGAAGAAGTGGATTTCTCCCTCCTTTCTCCTATTATTTCCCCTGAAGATAATTTATTTCTCACCGATATAGTGTCAGTTGAGGAGATCAAAGTTGCAACCTTTGATCTTGCACCTGACAAATCCCCAGGCCCAGATGGCTTCCCTCCGTTCTTTTTTCAGAAATATTGGCCCCTTGTTGGCAATTCAGTAGTAAGAGCGGTCAAAGCTTTCTTCCACTCTGGAAATATTTTGAAAGAGATCAATCACACTTTCCTTGCGCTAATCCCTAAGATTGATAACCCCTTAACTGCAAATCATTTTCGTCCAATTAGTTTGTGCTCTACCATTTATAAGATAATTTCGAAAGTTATTTGTAATCGCCTTAAATTAGTTATGGGGAAAATTATCCATCCCCTCCAAGGTGCCTTTGTTCCTGAGCGTCTCATTCAGGATAACATTTTAATAGCGCATGAGGTTTTCCATTCGTTTAGTAAAAAATCAGGTGCAGAAGGTTGGATTGCAATCAAACTAGATATGGAAAAAGCATATGATAGGCTAGAATGGAACTATATTTTAGTCTCTCTTAGAAAGTTGGGTTTTTGTCCTCAATGGATTGAATGGATTAAAACCTGTATTTCTACTCCGTCTTTCTCGATTCTCGTCAATGGCGTCCCAGGGGATAGATTTTTTCCTTCGAGAGGCATCCACCAAGGTGACCCTCTATCCCCGTATATTTTTATTCTTTGTGCTGAGTTGCTTGCTAGGCAACTCTCGTTTGCAAATTTGCAAGAAGATAAATCTATTGGAGTCTCTATTATAAAATCTGGAGTGAGAATCCCATTTCTTACTTTTGCAGATGATACAATGATCTTTGCCAAGGCAACTGATCATAGTTGCTCCATTATTAAGGCGATTTTGGATAAATATTGTTCTATGTCAGGGCAATTAGTCAATTTCCATAAGTCTGCTTTCCAATGTTCTCCTAATGTTCCAAATCTTGCTAAAGCAAATTTTTCAAGACTTTTAGGCATGAATGAAACTTCCAATTTAGGGGATTATTTGGGTTGTCCAATTATAGACTCAAGGGTTACCAAAGAAACTTTTGGAAAAGTCTATTCTATGGCTGTTAATCAACTCACCAAATGGAAAGCCAACTCTCTTTCGCAAGCTGGTAGAACAGTTCTAATTCAAGCTAATCTGGCTGCTAAAGCCAATTACCAGATGCAAAGTTTTTATCTTCCCAAGCAAATCCTTTCAAGTTTAGATAAAACCTATAGGAATTTTTTTTGGAATAAAGATAATCTACATAAGACAGCTAATTTGATAGGTTGGGATAAAATTTGTTTGCCAAAACAGTACGGGGGTTTAGGAATTCGGAAGGCAGATGTCAATAATATTGCTCTTCAGATGAAACTTCTTTGAAAAATTATTAAACAAAAAGACAATCTATGGGTAAATTTAGTTAAGAAAAAATATACTAAAAATCAGGATATTTTATCTCATAAAGTCTCTTCAGTAGCCTCTTGGCAATGGAAAAAACTTATGTCTCTTAGACCTCTGTTTAGACAGGGGTTGAGATGGCTAGTAGGGAACGGGAAAGAGATCTACTTTTGGGATGATAATTGGATCTTCCAATATCCCCTTAAAAAATTGTTATTCCCACTTATGAGTCGGAGCATCTTAAAGTAAGTGATGTGATTGATGATCATGGGCTTTGGGATCGGGAGAAAATTGCTTCTCTTGTGCCTCCGCATATAGCTTCAGTTATTTTTCCTTATTTTCTTCCTTCTAACCCTCAGCCTGATACTCTTGTGTAGGGCCTGATGGCTGATGGGGAGTATTCAGTCAAATCAGGGTCTATGTTGGCTCAGGGTCTTCATAACCCAAATTTTGAAAAAGTTGAGTTTGCTTGGCTTTGGAAGCTTCATGTTCCTCCCAAAATCAAGAACTTTTTACGGAAAGCTTGTCATGATGGGCTTCCTACAAAAGATAGACTTGAAAAATGTAAGGTTTTTCTTCCTCAGCAATGCGTTCTTTGTAGTAATGCTCCTGAATCTCTTTCTCACCTTTGTTTTGAATGTCCTTTCACTTTAGATGTGTTTGAATGTCTTCATGACAATGGTGTTTGGCCAATACTCCCTTAAGAGGTCAATTTTTCTAGTCAGTTTTCTTTTCGTTATTGGATAGATTATTGTCATTCTGAGCTTTCTTTAGAAGTGATCAAAAAGTTTTCTTTTGTGTGGTGGTTTATCTGATCTGGTTCTATAGAAATAGAGTGATTTTCAATGATGAAGGCATTTCCCCTCGTCGTGCTAGTTTCCAAATTAATAGTTTTTTTTGCTCAGTGGTCTAAAGTAGACTGTGAGGTTGGTGACTTATCCCCTGCTTCATCTTCTTCTCCTTCTCTCAAGAATAATCTCCCCCCGACTTCTCGAGTGGGTACCAATCTCATTTGGTCCCCCCCTCCTCTCAACTTTTGCAAGCTAAATTTTGATGGTTCTAAACTTAGTAATGGCAATGCTTCCTTAGGCTTTGTGATTAGAAATAGTGATGGAGAAGTTCTTTTAGCTGGTGCTAAGTCTTTGGGTTCTCATATTTCTATTATTCAAGCCGAGGCTTGGGCTCTTAGTGAAGGCATTAAGGGAGCCTCTTTCCTTAACATCTCTCATCTAATTGTTGAAGGCGATAATTTAGGGGTTATCAATTCTATGAAGAATTCTTGGCGTATTCCGTGGGAGATTACTAACATTATTAAAGATGCAGGTGTGGAGACTCTTCGGTTCCAGGTGTGCGAGTTTCGTCACTGCTTTCGCGAAGCCAACAAGGCTGCTGATTTCATGGCTAGGAAGGCGCATGACTACCCTTCCCTGTTATATTGGTTTCCTCCTTATTGTATGGATTTCTCCCTTATCATCCGAAAGGATGTTTTAGGCTGGCCCCCGGACTAGGGTGTTAGTCTAAGCTTGTTCTCCTTATTAAAAAAAAAAAATTAAAAAAAAAAACTAATAAAAGAATATCTTAAATGAGATAAAAGGTCCTCATTATTTTTTAATTTTCTTTTTTAGTTTGTTTTAAAATCTCGAATGTGGGCAATACTAGTACAACAGGAACACTAAATCCAAAAATACTTGCGTGGTCCTCATCCATTTTAAGGGTGAGTTTATCCCTTATACTCAACTCTAAACTCCAGGCTGTGCCACATCAGCTTTTCACTACTTTTTAATTTTATAGACTCACTTCAGACTTATTCCTATATTATACTTTATCCCTTAGACTCTCTACAGACTATGTTTTAAATGAATTTTACAAAAAAAGAAAAAAAAAGACAAATGTCAAGTTTTAAGTGGCCTAGAAATTTAACCTCTTGCATGTCATAGCCTCGGATGGAGTCTTGAATTATCAAACCCACTCCAAAACTCTCAACTCTTTTTTTGAACATTATTGCATAGTCTTTGCTCAAGACTCTCCATAAGACCATAAGACTCCCAATATTTATACCCTAATGTTCGTTATTAGTGTGGAACAGAAGTCACCCACGTGTGAAGTAAAGAAGTTTTATCCAGCCCGACCCTTTAGGTATAATGTCCTCTTTTTTTTTTTTTTTTTTTTTTTTTTTTTTTAATATAGTGACCATTTATCAACTTATAGTTTGTTAATATTTTATAAGGATTTTTTCACCTTACATCCCGAGTAATATTTTTATACCCCTCAATATCTTTAAAATCCACCGTGTGCTTTCAATGACTAATAACCGTTAATTTTTTCAGTCAGTAATCCCTAATTCCATTACCAAACCCTAATTAACCCATAGTTAACCCGTTTACTCTAGTAATACAACATTGAAACACCACATATGGCCAAAGAAGAAGAAAGAGAGTTATGGAGTAAGAGAGATAAGAGGGGCAATACATGGTTTTCTAATGGTGGTCAATTGATTTTAATGACTCAAATAAAGATCAATTAGGATTATTATCAAGATTAGGGGTTAATGACTAAAAATGTTAACGATCGTTAATCATTAAGAGTACACTGTGGATTTTGAAGATATTGATGGATATATGATGAATTTTGAAAAGTGTCACCATGACATACACTAATTTTCTACGTAAAATTTACCCTTTCTAATATTGCGCTGAGAATGTTACCCCCACGTATTCTTCTGTTGATTCATGTCATTATATGTGATAGAACTTTTAATATTGGCCAGCCACAAACCTACTGCAACTAACTCTCCTCCTTTATTGGGCTTAGGACCGACAATGAACGCCACAAGTGACACTCACATGCGGAGTTACCCACAACCTCAAGTATGGGAGAAAAAAGATTTGTCCACCACTTCACTACTTTTATTACTTCTTTTATCATGACTAATTTTGATTTTATGAATATGTAATAAAAACCAAGAGTTAAGCTACAATGTTTGAAAGGCTTTTTGTAGATTTTTTTTTTTTTTTTTTTGATACGGAAAACAAGCTTAGGCAAGACCTCTAGTCAGGAGGCCAGCCTAAAACATCCTTGCGGACGATAAGGGAAAAATCAATACAATACGGAGGAAACCAATACAAGAGGGAAGGGTAGTCATGAGCCTTCCTAGCCATAAAATCCGCTGCTCGATTAGCTTCTCGAAAGCAGTGGAAGAACCGGCACTCTTGAAAGTTGAGAATATCTACACCTGCATCTTTAATAATGTTAGAAATTTCCCAAGGAGTTTGCCAAGAACCCTTCATAGAATTGATTACTCCTAAATTGTCTCCTTCAATAATAAGATGAGAGATATTGAGAGAGATAGCACCCAAAACACCTTCTCTAAGAGCCCATGCCTCTGCTTGGACAATAGAAATGTGAGGACCTAAAGACTTAGCACCAGCGAGCAAAACATCACCAACACTATTTCTAATCACAAAGCCTAAAGAAGCATTGCCATTACTGAATTTAGAACCATCAAAATTCAATTTACAGAAATTAGGAGGGGGTGGAGACCAAATAAGATTATTACCAGAACGAAGAATTTTAAACCTATGGCGATTCTGACCAGAGGAGGAAGGGGAGGAATCATCAACATCCCCTGCCGCTTTAGCCCAATTACTATAAAAACTATTAACTTGAAAACTGGCTCGGCGAGGCGAAATACCTTCATCATTGAAGATAGTTCTGTTTCTAAAGAACCAAATAAACCACCACACAAAGGATAATTTAGTAATAACATCCACCGAGGACTTAGAATGGCAAGTATTAAGCCAATAACAAAAAGAATACTGATCCAAAAAATTAATCCCCTCAGGAAGAAGGGGCCAATCACCACTAGCATGAAGGCAAGCTAGAACGTCTAAAGTAAACGGGCACTGAAAACAAAGATGATTCAGAGACTCCTGAGCATTACTACAAAGCACACACTGCTGAGGAAGGAAAATTTTACTCTTTTCAAGCCTATCCTTGGTAGGAAGGCCATCAAATTCGTTATCTTGGGAGGAACCTTAAGTTTCCAAATCCAGTCATAATCAACTTTTGTAAAATTTGGATTTAATAAACCTTGAGCTAACCAATAACCAGACTTGACAGAATACTCTCCATTAGAAGATAAGCCCCAAACTAGCACATCAGATTGAGGATTCGAAGGGAGGAAAGACTGGTAAATAGAAGTAGCTATATTTGAAGGAACGAGAGAGATTAATCTATCATAATCCCAGTTACCATTCTCATCAATCACCTCATTCACTTTTAAATCATCATTAGCAGTAAGAGGTTGAACAACTTTCCAAAGCGGATACTGAAAAATCCAATTGTCATCCCAGAAACTAATATCCTTACCATTACCCACTTGCCACCGAAGACCTTTCTGAAACAACGTACGGAGACTCATAAGCTTCTTCCATTGCCAAGAAGCAACCGAAGAAACCTATAAAGGCTTTTTGTAGATAGAATTACTTACATATTTTCTTTGTTTTACTAATAACAAAAAATGACATTAATTGTCTTAGATTAGTAAATAGTAACACTCAAAAATACGCAGGCATCACTCTAACCCAACAAATGGGGCTAACTTTCAAAAGGTAAACATAAGTCACACCCAAATGACAAAACGATGCAAATTAAATATCCTCCATTTATACGCACAACATGAAGAGGGATATATCCTCCAATCATTAAGTAAACAGAAGGGATTTATTCATCCATACATGAACTATATAAGACTAAATCTAGAGTCTAGACCATGGCTAAAACGTCAAAAGCTTTCCTGAACACAACAGGAAGAGGGATATCATTAGTGATTCCCAAAAGTCCATCCTTCTTAAAGAAACCAACAGCTCTTGCTTCATCTGATCCCTCAATCTTCCTTATTTTATACACATTATTATCTCCAATGATCTGCTCAATACTGAAAGTCTCAGTCGGGTTAAAGCCACGGCCTTCACCGCCTGTAGCGACGTACGACTGGCCCGTTGTTTCGTCGGGAATCACCTGCCACCCCATTGACTGCATACAAATGGTGGGAACGTCGTGGAAGACTATGCTAATTGGTAAAGAGGGTGTGATAAATGGTATTCTGAAAGGGGAACTGATCGTAACAGGGATGCCAGGAGATGTTTCGTCTTTTTCTAGGGTTATATAGAGTGGGCATGGTGAGGTATCGGCTTTCGATTTTAAGGTGAGGCCGCCACCAATGCCTATGCTCTGTGGGATGATGTAGTATTGCCTACCATTGAAGAGTGGATCACCGTCTGTGTCTAGGATAAAGGCTGTGGCAATAGAAAGTGCAGAAAAAATTAAGAGGAGAGTGGTGGCTGATTTGAGGAAAATGGAAGCAATTGTTGTTTGCTTAGTATTATGTTAGTTGTTTGAGAATGGAGGAGGTTGGGATGGAGAGTTAGTAGATGAAGAATGTAGTATTTGTAGAAGCATAGTGTGCTTGTGCTAAAGACGCATCAAGTGGAGGAAATAAAAAATTTAATATTAAGTAAGCATGCACCATATGTGCACTTTGGACCCTTAATTAGTTTTCCGTTAATCTGCTTACAAGTTACAGTGCGATTTATCATTTAATATATAGCTTATCACAAATTCTTATATGTGGTCGACCAGACCTATAAGAAAAAGTGTGGCCGGCCCATATATGAAGCCCAGGCTGCACCAAAAAGTAAAACATACCAAAGCGAGCGCAAAGCTCAAGCTATGGCCTCAAAAGCTACTCAACATTTTCTCGTTAAATTATGTCTCTCCTCACTTTCTCTCTCCTATACCCGTCTCGCTTCACCAATTCTTCCTTCACTTACCAAGTTTTCGACGCTGATTCAACTTTCTCCACCTCAAATACTCAACACCCAGATTCGAATAAAGTGTCGAGTTTTCAATGATCTTAGTGTAATTGCAGGAATTAGAAGCAACAAAGGAAGCATAACTATTACATATTTGGGAAAAGATAACACACATAAGAAAATACTTAAGTGATACAATTTATCTTAGACAAAGATAACAGTTAATTTATATAGACGTTTTATTAATTAAACAAAAACATAACAATTGAACTACTCCGCTATTCTCTTTCTAATCATCCCAATTTATTTAAAATTTTGAGAAAGAAAGATAACAGGTAACTAGTTGCAACGTTCTATATATTTTTTTCTTCTAATTTTCCAATTCAAGACCCATTTTGGCATATGTATCTTTCCTCCATTTTTGCATCCCTTTCTCCTCTCTCGTTCTCTCTCACTGGTTTTTCCATCTCCTTCCTCCAAATTCATTCTATGTAGTTCTTTCCTTTCCTACTGCGGTAATTTCTCCAAAGAACTGCTCAAATTTATATGTTCTCGGCAGAGACCAAGAACAAATCCTTGAAGAACTAAGAATGAAAATCTTTTCTGCAATTTATCTAGGTATTGTTCATTCTAAATTTTTAAGATCTAAAATTAGAATGTATATATTTTTTGGTTTACTCGTTGGAATCTTAAACGTGTTAGGTTTTTAGTGAGATTGCTTTTTTTTGAGATCTGGATTGTTTGAACTTTGTTACATTCCAATGTTTGGTTCATTAATAAAAATTTAAGTGAAAGGAAACGGAAGTAATTAATTGGAAGGAAAGACTCTTTAATAAAATTTCACTTTACTTTCCTCCCAAAAGTGGGGGAATTTCGGAGGAAAGAGAAAATTTATACCTAACATAAGAAGTTTAGGTTTTTTTCCTTTCTATTCCTATCTTTTCGTTTCTCTTCCCTTCCTTTCTCTTCTCTTCCTTTCCTTTACTAAAAATGAACCAAACAGGCTGTTAGTGAGAATAAATTGTGTTTTAGTCTTTAATAACAAGATCTGTTATCAAATTCAAACCTGATAATATTATTTGATATCAGCAAAAACTCAAATCTTAAAACTTTTTTGAAAATATCTTTTGAGCTTTGAAATTAACTTCTTTTTCAGGATAGTATTATACTTGCCTTCAATAGATCAACATATTAAAAGAAAGAAAATATGACAAAGGTAGTTTACGACCAACTAAAAATTTGTAAAATTTGAAAGCGAAAATTTTCCAAAATAAATAAAAAACTAATATTGATACTAAAGACAAGTGTTGTTGGAAAAAGATTTGAGACAAATACTAATATATTATGAAAATGCTATAATATAATGAGAACAAAAGAATTTTATAAAAACTTTTGTAAGCTTTACTCGAAAATGCAATATTCAAACATGTCTTTTCTTTTACTAAAAAAATACCTTTGTTTTCTCCTCAAAATTTAATTTTCACAAAACTCACTAAAATTTCACAATGAATATCATCAAAATCGCCCTTGATCATACTTCAATCGAATCAAATCAATTCGTCATTCATAAGCAACACTTGTTAGTATGCTAACACAACATATAATTGAATAAAATAGTTTTCCTTACTTAGGTTCTAAAAACTAGAAGTACTCATCGAAATTCATCTTCAGATAATCCTTGAAATAACATATAATCAATATTCTCTCAAAATAGATATATAGTAATCAACTAGGACTTGAGACAATAAATAAACAATCTTGCCTGCAATTCATATAATCTTCATTTCAATAAAGTTAACTCCTTCACATAATATATACTCAATGCTTAAATCCATAAGACAAATATACGACTACTCTTTCCAAAATCAATTACCTTGATTGACTAGTTTATTCCCTTTCTCCTTTATTAAACTCCCAGTTTTTTTTCCTGGAAGTACATTTCTTCCATTATTAGAGTCACTTAACTCTTTTAATAAGTGATATACCCAATCCGTATAATCATTATAACTTTCATATTGCCAAAAACAAGAATTATTGTGAAGACACAATATCATTGAATCAAGAGTTCAAGACCAGTTCCAAAAATTATACTCCTCTTATTACTCAATAATCCCCCCAAAATCAACTGAGCATGACGTTTAGAGAGCTATATTGATAGTCACTTCTACCTTTTACAAGTTATATCTATATCATTGCTAAAATGGTATTGGTTATATTCATAAACATAATATATAACTTATCTAAATCTAATTGATAATTCCTCCAAGCCAGTATAGACCATTGATCTCCTACTTCTTCTTCCACAAATTATAAATTTTCCCTTCCTTACTCATGTCACTAAATATTAAAGGTCATCCAACTGCATAAAATTTCAAATGACGAATTTCACAATTCTTAGCACATAACATAAGGTATTGTCTTCTCCATTCCTATTAAAAAAAAGAACATAACTACTAAACTTCTTTACTTGAAAGGAATAAACCAGAACAACCTTCACCTTTGATGAATCTAAAATTATCCAACTAGGCTTACTTTGAAGTCATAGGTTCTTCTAACACTTATTGATCAACAAAATAAACATATGCATACTTTGTACATTTCATATAAATCACTTTGCATGAATTGGATCACATCATACATGTCATATAAGACGCAAAATAACCAAGTTCATCTCATAGAAAATATTCATGCCAAAACAAAAATTGCCATAAGAGATAGTAATGTCACAACTTGCAAGTAGCTTCTTAATATAGTATGCCATGAAAGACAGAATAATAACTCAATTCTTATAATAAACAATAAACTATTTCTTTTGCTTATGAAAAATACAAAGATTTTTATAATAACTTGACAATAAGTCACACTTCCTTGAAATATATTCAAAACAATCATATATCTAATATAACAATAAATAACTAAACAATTCATATAACAAAAAATTAATATTTCATTAAAAAAAATCCAGCTTTATAATTCGCAAGAAATATAGATATATAAGTAAATTATGAATTACGTGTTGATAGAATAGTCAAAATAAAATAAAATCTTAACTGTAATTTGAATTGAATCGAAAAAGGTGAAATTTTAAAAAAAAAAATATTTTGGAAGCTTCAATTGTGATAAAAAAATGGTAATTTGTGGAGCTATGATGAAGATAAAATAAAATTATTTGGTAATTTTGAGTCTTTTGTTATGCGGTTAAGTAAGTGTAGGCGTGTTTTAATTTCGCCTACGCGGTGTGAGCGCGTATTTGACTACCCAATTATTTAGGTTTTATTAAAAAAGTTTTCATCGTCGCCAACAAATCTTTAAAGGAAGACTCATAAACATAATTGGATATTGCGAAACCTTGGGACTTATCCAATGTAGATTTTCCCGTCCTAACTCCATAGATGGTCAAAATGAACCAAAAATTGAGTTCGGGGATGAGGGTACGAATAAGATCAGGAATCAAATTCTCCCATTGATGGCCTCTACTTAATATCGATTCATGTCAATTTGTATGCAATAGAATAACCATAAAATATTTTTATACACTTTGAAAATAATTTAGTCTAGGTTGGTTCAGGAAACAAATAAAAGACTATTTTTTAGGGGCAGATTATTAAGCAATCAAAATTACAAGGTTCCTAACAGGTTGTCTATATTATTTGATTTAGTTAGAACAGTTTTTTAGGTCTTTGATTAACAATAATAATATATGTGGGTGATAAAAGCATTAAAATAGGACAATCATGCATAGACATATGAATAATAAATAAAAAGGAAAAAAAAGGGATTAGAACGTATAAAGGAACGTTTTTATACTGAATATCTACATCATAAAAATAGTTAGAAACTTCAATATAAAAATAATATTTTATTCAAGGACCCTCAGGATTATACCGTGCCTTCGGTCTGAGAGATTGACAACCTTCAGGACGAGCAAACGTGAAGCCTGAAGAAAAATATGTGTTTGAATGTGTTTTTGTGTTTGAATGTATGAGTTTTGTAGAGAGGTTCGTAAAGGTTCGTAAGGTATGAAAAATATATAATTCGAAGTGTTATGTGAAATACCGTCTGAAAATTGTATGGAAATCAAGACCTATTTATAAGGAAAGGGAAACTGCTCTTCACGCGCCAGCTGCGCCAGGCGCGGGAGGCTGTGTGAGTCACAATCACACGTGCCAGGCGCACATTGGTGCGCCTGACGCGGCATGATCAATCATCAGTGCACACGTGACACACGCTTTAAAAAAGATAAAATTGACAGCCTGTGCATCGCACAGATAAGTGCGCTCGGCGCACGACTCTGTGTGGCACACAGGTCTACGTGGCCCCAAGTTCGGGTCCATAAGCAATGACAATTGCCCTATGAAGACCTTCTTTCGCTACGGCTCTGGTGGGTTGCCTTATTTTGTTTTATCTTTTAACTTCGGAAATTTGATTTACGGGATAAAATTCGATTTTAACCAATTGAAAAATCTTTGAAATTTTTTATTTTATTTAAAATAAAACAATTAATTATCAATGAATAATTAATTGGGTTTTCAAAGGGTTGGGCTCGCTTTTGGATTAAAGTACGCTTTTAACACTTTTAGAATAGTTTTGGCTCTTTTGGACTACTCTGCCCTTGGGTCGGACCAATTAAGACGACGGTATGTTTCATCATTGGGCCCTTAAATAGGGAGACACAGTTATGTGTCTACAGAAGCCACCACTTTGACTGAGGTTCAGGAAATCGATAGTCAATGTATACGGTGTCGGGACGGAGAACGATTCTAAACGCTCTGCAGTTTAGAACAGATCTACATAATGATGCAAATAATGCAAACTTATACTCTCTAATGATGCATGAGACGCTATACAATGATTAAGGTTATGCAAAGCTAAGGAAGATGACACGTCATGCAAGGTCAGGGTTATGCAAGACTAGGATGTCTGAAATGCAATGCAAGGTCAGGGTTTTGCAAGGCTAAGAGATATGGATTTGTAGAGGGAGATTGAATGATTAGAAATGAATTGAATGATTTTCGAAAACTCTTTTTAGTAAATAATCGGGGTCCGTAAACGAGGTCCACATATTACAACTTTTCGGGAGTTTGATTTGATTTGGAGGAACCACCACATATATAGGAAGCCCCCATTTTGGGTGAGCTTGTCTTGAATTAGGCTTTCCGAGCCTTGATTGAAATGTACTTGATCTGTACCTTGAACATTCAGAGTTTTTCACTAGGGATTCTTCTTTGGGAAGTTGACACAGGCAAAGTCAAATATCGCCAGAAACCATGGAATTATCGGAGAGTCCTTCAGGGACAAGGAGAGTCAGATTGAAAAATGAAAAGATTAAAATTTGTAACTTAAATAGATGTGGGTGGGTAAAAAGCTTTGACGTGGCTAGGTTCATACTCGAGTCTATGTCGGGATCTAGAAAGAGTATGCTCCTGAATTCTAGAAAGTCAAAGCATTAGACCTTGATTAATTTTATTTTATTGAAGCGGTCGGACCTCGAGATGAGGATTCCTTTGTATCCGTGCGGAATCAGAACATTCGTAGTTCTGGGTCTGATTTAATTTTATTTTTTTGTGCACTAACTTTTGCCTAGGCCGCCCTTTCGGGTTTTCAACCTAGCGGGCTTGGACATACCTTGGAGAAGGAGTTAGGGTTGATGAAAGGTTGAAAGGTTTAAGACTCGAGGTTTTGATCATGGATTTGGATTATATGGGTTAAAGTTTAGATGGATTGAAGGATTTGAATGAAGGGTAGAACTTGTGTGCAAGCCCCCTAGCTTGATTTTTATTTCTTTGCCTTTGGCTTTTTCTTTTTTGTATTTTTTTTGCCCTGTGCGTTTTCTTTTGCTTTTGCTTTTTCTTTTTATCACTTCGAATTTCTTTCACTTTTTTTTTGCCTGTCATTGACTTTTTTAATGTAGTAAGGCTTGCACACGAGTTATTGGTTTAAGGTATTGGAATGATTGAAGATTATTTTGTGGAGCTTTGATTTTGAAAGGATTATTTGGTTAATATAGATGATGGCTTAAGGGACTTTTTTTTTTTGTTTGAATGGTGTTTGCTTATGGATCATGGAAGGAAATGGATGAAGATGGAATAAACTCCTAATTCAAAGTATGTCCATTTTTTATTTTTCTCTTTTTTTTTTTTTATTTTCAGATTTCTTTATTAGTCAAGATCATTAGGTGATTTAAGTTTCATCATTGAATTAGCAGCATAAAGATGATGGAAGGCCAATGAAAATAAAAATAAAAATGAAATGAAATGAAAATGGAAAGGCTATTGTAACAGCCCGTACTTCCGAGCTGCTAGCTAATCACACTTAAGATATACACAAATCTCAATTAATACTTAATAAGCCTCGAATTTACATTTACTCGCAGCGAAAAGATAATCTTTTATAGGATTCTGGACCTCGGTCAAGGCCCACAATACAATAACTCAAAAAGTAAATGTACAAAGAATTGATCTAAAACAAGTGTCTAAGACTATACAGTAATATACCATAAGAATTTCCACGATTGCTCATCCGAAAGTCATCTCTTATAACATTCATGATCCTTTAACCACACCACAGTTAACTTCAACATTTCATGCAAAAATCACTAATATCGAACGCTGCCCCCACCAAGACAGGTTCCAAGAACAAAATAAGCAAAACTGAGTATACACTGTCCAACCAAATTTTTTTTTGGTTGCTTAAAATGTATTTAAGTAGTTACGAGACATTCAAAATCAAGATATAAAACAAAGTCATAATGAAAGAATAATATATCAAATACTTGTACATGGTTCACAATGTTACTTGTATAATATAAAAAATACAAGTATTTCACAAATAAATAGTATAAACTTTCAATTAGAGGAACCATAAGAATTCGTATAATTCAATACGATCTTGCAAAAGCAACTCTAATCTAACATGCCAAGGCATATCAATATCTCCCACTTCTTTTCAAATATGATAATCTTTAATTCAAATACGTATAACATATAGCTAACTCCTTTCATAAATTTATAACGAGTTTCTTAATAAATCATTCCTATATTCGTATATGATCTCCATAGACTTGGGAGAGAAAAACATTATTTCAGAAATAAAGTTTGAAATCACTTCCCGCGAAACCATTTGCTTATTCAAATACATATTCTATTTTCTTTCAGAAATCATATTATATTGGGGAAGAGAACACGAATAGAGTTGCCTTCTAGGCGAATTCTCTAAACTTTTACAAGGGACGTCTCCCTCTTCCATTATGTACTGCTTGCAAGACTTTTCAGGACATGTCCCTAGAAATATAGAATATACAGAATACAGAATGTTGTTCATCACTGCTCTGCTAGCAACTTCTTCCCTTTACGAAAACATTATTCATAATTCAATATTTTCTGAAACTCAAATTCAGGATTCTCGAATAAGATATATTAAAATTTATAACACAATTGCATCTAGGTATTCTATATATAAAACTTAAAATTACATGATAAACACAATATACTCTATTACCAATAGCTTAGCATAAAACTTTTTATAAAGTTTATTTGATGAAAACTACTCAAATACAGACTCTAAAAGAAATGTGGTCTCATTTCTACGAGCTTATCAATTATCATAATTAAACTCAACGAAACACAGCTTCCTGAAAGATTATAATCCCAGAAGAACTTAAATCTTATACAAACTTTAAGTAGTCAAAATATAGTAACATTAAATTCCACGTCGTTCATATCTCTAGATTTTAAAGAACATCATATCACATCTACCTAAGTCTTATAATATAAAACTTCATAAGATATATTTCTATTAATTTACTAAACAATATTTAAACCCCGGAACTTATTTTCAACTACAACCTTAATTGACCAACTTAACTTCCTCAAATAACAACCTACATTCCAAAGTATAACTCCTCAAGCAAGCAACTTATCTTACAACCACTCCAACATAGCTTTCCAATCTCATAAAACTCACTTATGAGTATTATTCGAAGATACCTCTAAATAGTATGGCTACATCAGAGAGCTTACTTAGCTTTATGACTTATCAACTTACGCTCCATCTAATATTCCAAAGGATTTATGGCCAACTCCAATAATTATCACACATCCATCATATAACTAAATCTTTAGTAAGCCATAAGTTGTACTATATATAATATCTTCAAACAAAAGTTTACTTTTAAAATCTCTAACCTTGAACTTTTCATTACCCAAGTAATCCCAAGCACGCAAAACTCATAATAGATATATCCCGAAATCTTATATTATTGTTAGACTTTTATACCCATATATATCTTCCGAAAGTCAAGTCCATATTCCTCAAAGTTGATGACCAATATATTTAAAATCTTTGCATCGTGGACATATTCCAGAACTTGTATAACGAACTTGAATCAAAAACCACTTGATCATCACAATATACTCGATTTCCCGATAACGTACATTTTGTAAACGAAACTCTTGATATATTTATACATCCTAGACTATATATAGACAAATTTTAGCTAAAACATAATTAGGTTCCATAAACTTGTCAATCCCATTGACTTAAGTCTATAACTTATCCCAGAGCATACGAAATTGCTCAAAATGTCTCACTTATAAATACTCCAACAATTACACTGAGAATTATGGCCCTGTTCTTTTGGACTTATTTTCAATTAATTTCAGTTCAATTAATTTAATTTCAGTTAATTTAATTTAAGTCCAGTTAAGTTCAACTTAAAAATAATAATAATAATAATAATAATAATAATAATAATAATAATAATAATAATAATAATAATAATAATAATAATAATAATAATAATAATAATAATAATAATAATAAATAATAATAAATAATAAATAATAAATAGTAAATAGTAAATAGTAAATAGTAAATAATAAATAATAAATAATAAATAATAAATAATAAATAATAAATAATAATAATAATTATAGTAAATAAATAATAATTATAATAAATAATAAATAATAGTAAATAATAAATAATAAATAATTATAAATAATTATTATAATATTATTAATAATAATAAATAATAACAATAATAATAATAATAAATAATAAACAATAAATAATAATAATAATAAAATAATAATAATATAATAATAATAATAATAGTAAATAATAAATAATAAATAATAATAATAATAATAAAAGAGAAAAAGCAGCTTCCACCAATCCAGATAAGGAGCAAGCAGATATTGGCAGTAGCCAAAACTATAAAAATCGAGCTATTACCAAAAAAATTAATACTCCAAACCAAGTTAGCCCTAAAATAGTTATTAACGAGATGGAATTTCCTACTCTCATACCAGATACTACCTCATTCAAGGAAAAATTAACCCTTGGAACTAAACAAACTATAAACCCTTTGGTTTGAGAATATATTCTAATTTACGAGTTGTTGCAAACAAGCTAAATACCGTCCCTGAAGTAACCATCAAGGACAGCCAAGCAGAGATAGAAAGAGGTTATGTTACTAACCCCTTAAAAAAGGTAAACGACTTAATAGCGTTGCCTGGTTGCAATGCAAAATTAATTAAAGCAGCTTATGATTATGGTCTTCTTAATCCAATCTATACTATGACTGGAGAAGAGCTATCATAAATTCCTCAGTTATACAAGGCAGCTAAAAATTATTTAAATATTACAAAGTCCTCTATGATCTTTGTAAGATGTTACACTGCCCCTGGTGAAGCTACGTTTCAAGAGATAAAGCAATGTATCCGAGTTATTAAAATGGTATGTACAAGTAGTGAATTGGGACAAATTTAGTGAATGTTGAAGCTCTATTTGATTTTTCGAAATTTTTTCTATCTTATTTTGTTCTTTCTGTATTAATTTAAGTAAAGCATATCTTGTTTCAGTATCGTTTAGTACATATGCTACATGTAGATCAATGTTATAAATACTTATATGATCTTTTACCCTTTGAATTTTAAATAGTAAAGCATAATTTCGCCATTCAATATTTAAATGGGGAATTCACACTGGTAACCCCGTGTTTATGGTTATACTTGAGAAAGTAGTATTAATAACCATTTGTTGTTATAAAGAGTTGGTGAAAGGGTTGTTTATAAACTAATTAAGGTTCTTTAGACTAGAATGCCATAAGTTCCCTTGGAAAAAACTGATTTTCCTTTTTCTCTCATTGAAAACCTATTTAATTCCCGTATTCAGAAAGAGATGAATGATAATATGTTTTTTAAAGGATAGTTATGTCTATCAACACTCTAAAATACTTACATAGTTTGAAAATAACTCTTTTAATAATTGTATATAACGAAAAATTGTTAATAATAGTACTTTTTCTAGTATAACCATTAACACGAGGTTACCATTGAAAATTGAAATTAAATTTGGCTACCAAAGAGAAAAAGCCAGAACTCATGGTTACCATTGAGAATTTTCCTTAACCTTCTTTATTTGTGAATCCATGATAGGTGAATATAACAAGTAAATAAGCAAGTAAATAGCAAAAAAAAACTTTCTTTTAGACTCAATCCCATTGCTCATAATAAACCTTAATCAGTTAATAATAATTATATCAGCATTCATATAAGTAATGCTAATCCGCTTTGCAACCCTTAAGCACTTAAGCAAAATTAAATAAACTCATGTTTTTCAACCTCACCACATAGGTTTCATGCATCACGCCCTCAACGCCTTCTCATTCTCAACGGCTAAATGGGGTCCTGCAACCAATTGTCTCTTAGTTTCTAAACATGATTTTACTTAATTGGGAAAACCATAATTAAGATAGCATACATCTTAAATGAAATTATAGAATAATCTTAACAGATCTTAGTATTATTATAAACTAGGGGATTGAATTTAAATTCAGTTCATAAGAAAAAGGGTTACCTTATCTACTTCCATAATTTGAGGATAGAATATCTTGAGAAATAAGCTCTAAATGAATAGCTCTGGTCTTTTATGAATAGTAGCTCTGATACCAAAGGGAGTTGTGGAATTTTAATAGAGTTTTGAGGAAATTCAGAAGAGAGAGAAGAGAGAGGAAATGTGGAAATGTGTTGTGGCAAGTGCCTTCTGATGCCTTTACTTCATCAGAGAACTCTTATTTATAAGCAGAAGATTACAACAGTTCGTACAAAAACTACATACTAATTCTCCAAACCAAGTTAGCCCTAAAATAGTTATTAACGAGATGGAATTTCCTACTCTCGTACCAGATACTACCTCATTCAAGGAAAAATTAACCCTTGGAACAAAACAAACTATAAACCCTTTGGTTTGAGAATATATTTCTAATTTCTGAGTTGTTGCAAACAAGCTAAATACCGTCCCTGAAGTAACCATCAAGGACAGCCAAGCAGAGATAGAAAGAGGTTATGTTACTAACCCCTTAAAAAAGGTAAACGAGTTAATAGCGTTGCCTGGTTGCAATGCAAAATTAATTAAAGCAGCATATGATTATGGTCTTCTTAATTCAGTCTATACTATGACTGGAGAAGAGCTATCATAAATTCCTCAGTTATACAAGGCAGCTAAAAATTATTTAAATATTACAAAATCCCCTATGATCTTTGTAAGATGTTACATTGCCCCTGGTGAAGCTACGTTTCAAGAGATAAAGCAATGTATCCGATTTATTAAAATGGGATGTACAAGTAGTGAATTGGGACAAATTTAGTGAATGTTGAAGCTCTATTTGATTTTTCGAAAGTTTTTCTATCTTATTTTGTTCTTTCTGTATTAATTTAAGTAAAGCATATCTTGTTTCAGTATCGTTTAGTACATATGCCACATGTTGATCAATGTTATAAATACTTATATGATCTTTTACCCTTTGAATTTTAAATAGTAAAGCATAATTTCGCCATTCAATATTTAAATGGGGAATTCACACTGGTAACCCCGTGTTTATGGTTATACTTGAGAAAGTAGTATTAATAACCATTTGTTGTTATAAAGAGTTGGTGAAAGGGTTGTTTATAAACTAATTAAGGTTCTTTGGACTAGAATGCCATAAGTTCCCTTAGAAAAAACTAATTTTCCCTTTTCTCTCATTGAAAACCTATTTAATTCCCGTATTCAGAAAGAGATGAATGATAATGTGTTTTTTAAAGGATAGTTATGTCTATCAACACTCTAAAATACTTACATAGTTTGAAAATAACTCTTTTAACAATTGTATGTAACGAAAAATTGTTAACAATACTACTTTTTCAAGTATAACCATAAACACGAGGTTACCATTGAGAATTGAAATTAAATTTGGCTACCAAAGAGAAAAAGCCGGAACTCAGGGTTACCATTGAGAATTTTCCTATCTAATTTAAGCTTCTTTATTTGTGATTCCATGACAGGTGAATATAATAAGTAAATAAGCAAGTAAATAGCAAAAAAAAAAACTTTCTTTTAGACTCAATCCCATTGCTCATAATAAACGTTAATCAGTTAATAATATGTAATAACCAGGAAAAAAAAAAAATTTATATTTATTATTAGTAAGGGATTGAAGGCTAAAGTATTATTATAAGATAAACTAGTCCCTAAGATCTTATATACGTTATTTTGTCATTTATATGATTATTTTAGATGAAGTTATGGGTTTCCTTGGCTTTGTGCATTTGCTCAGGGCAAGTTATATGTGCATATATGTATAATTTATATTAACATTATAGTTTATAAAGTACTTTAAGGGTAAAAGATTAATAAAATTATCAATTACTAGTTTATGAGCTTATAAATATATCTAGTAGGATTTTTAGTAAGTACTGCATAAACCTACAATGCTCCTAACTTATAAACGGTGAAGCTAATGACCAACGTAATTTAGTTTTTAAAATCGTCACTAATGACTTTACCTAAGGACGGACAGTCGCTACCCATTTAAGACAATACACAAAGTACAATATTGGTAGGTTTCGGATTGAGTGAAATTATAACACTTGGCAGTAGCTAAGTGAGTTGTGATGAACATGAGCCATGCATCTACGTAAGCTAGTGAAACAATGATGGGAATGGGCAGGAGTGAGGATTGTAAAATATTAGGACTAATATACTATATGTTGTTATCTTGTTTATTTTTTTTTAATTTGTTATATTAGTATCATGTTTTATTTTGTCTTCGCCTAGTATTCCTATTATTAGGAATACGGCAGTAATGTCCTGTAAACTCTATATTATATAATAAATAAAAGATGTAATATTTGGTTCGATCCTGGTACTATCATGTAGTGTTTCATTATTAGAATTATATGAAAATTACAGGGCGTTACAGTTTGGTATCCGAGCCACTTTTAAAATAATATAATATTACAAATAGAAAGTAAATGTTTTAGTAACCTGTTTGAGAGAAAGGGTTGGGGTATTTATGGTTTATTGCTTATTGATGTTATTTCATGATATTTATCATGTGATTTTATTATCTTAAGATGGCAGGGCCAATTGCTCCACGAGCACTAACGATGGATCCTGACTATAGTGTCATGGATCATATCAACCGTTTAGCGAGAGCTATCGATGCGTTTAATACTCACTTCCCTGAATGTGGAATGACTACGCCTTATTTTAGTTTTACTTTAATTGAAACTCTTCCAGTAAATGCTCCATGGGACTCCTTTAAGAATAAGTATAGTGACCTACTTGTTAATGGTTTTCCAAATTGGGAGAAATACTTAAGGTTTGGATTAGGGAGGCCAAGATGGACCCCGACTTTTGAAGAACTATCTGGAGAACTGCTAGCCTATGGTATTTGTCTCTGATGATGAGACAGAATCATGTGGAAGTATTAATCTCAATAAGGACCCAGATGCACCAGGAGATGATGACGACGAGTAAGGAAGATATCAAGTTGAAGAAACCCTTTTATATGTTAGGTGTCAACCATTTTTGTCTGTATATATATGTTGACACTCGGCTTAAGGTGATGTAGGGTGTATATATTGTTGTTTTCACCCTATCGGATGGTTGAATAGGAATAAGTTTAGTTTATGTACTAATTCCATATATATATATATATATATATATATATATATATATATATATATATATATATATATATATATATATATATATATACATATATATATATATATATATATACATACATATATATATATATATATACATACATATATATATATATAATTTGTTTATTATGCTTCTATTCATTTCACAAATGCTATACTAACCTAACTACAATTCAATTTTAACTTCAATCTTTTATGTATTTAGGATAATGGAATCTGCAAATAACCAATCTACACAAGAGAACCAACCAGTCCCAAACCATGATAACGGAGAGGGAAATGTTAAGGAGGTCACATCACTTTTATTTAAAATGCTTGAAAACAACAAAAACCATGAAGAAGAAGAAAGTGCAAGGTATTTTAGAAAAATGGCTAGTTATAATCCTAAAACCTATGATGGAAATAGTGACCTACTTGTTAATGGTTTTCCAAATTGGGAGAAATACTTAAGGTTTGGATTAGGGAGGCCAAGATGGACCCCGACTTTTGAAGAACTATCTGGAGAACTGCTAGCCTATGGTATTTGTCTCTGATGATGAGACAGAATCATGTGGAAGTATTAATCTCAATAAGGACCCAGATGAACCAGGAGATGATGACGACGAGTAAGGAAGATATCAAGTTGAAGAAACCCTTTTATATGTTAGGTGTCAACCATTTTTGTCTGTATATATATGTTGACACTCGGCTTAAGGTGATGTAGGGTGTATATTTTGTTGTTTTCACCCTATCGGATGGTTGAATAGGAATAAGTTTAGTTTATGTACTAATTGTGCTATGTATAATTCCATATATATATATATATATATATATATATATACATGTATATATATATATATACATATATGTATATATATATATACATATATGTATATATATATATATATAATTTGTTTATTATGCTTCTATTCATTTCACAAATGCTATACTAACCTAACTACAATTCAATTTTAACTTCAATCTTTTATGTATTTAGGATAATGGAATCTGCAAATAACCAATCTACACAAGAGAACCAACCAGTCCCAAACCATGATAACGGAGAGGGAAATGTTAAGGAGGTCACATCACTTTTATTTAAAATGCTTGAAAACAACAAAAACCATGAAGAAGAAGAAAGTGCAAGGTATTTTAGAAAAATGGCTAGTTATAATCCTAAAACATATGATGGAAAACCTAACCCTGTAGAGTTTGAGGATTGGGTAAGAAGTATGGATAAAATGTTTGATGCTATAAATTGTCCTGAAAAATAGAAAGTAGGATTTGCTGTTTATTATCTAGTTGGGCAGGCAGATCCGTGGTGGGAAACTGTGAAGAAAGGAGAAATAATGAAGATTTTGGATGGACTCAGTTGAAAGATCTTATGAGAGCAAAATTTTACCCATCAGCCTGAAAAGACAGAAAGAGGAAGAATTTAATCAATTAGAGTAAGGTAATAGGTCTGTTATGGAGTATGCAGCAAATTTTATGGAATTATCTCGATTTGCACCACACCTGGTAGCAACTGAGGAGTTAAGAATGAATAAGTTTGAGAGGGGTCTTAATTGGGAACTCCGTGACCGACTTTCTACCCATAATTGTCATAGCTACCAAGAGATGTATGATAAGGCAGCAAACGCTGAGAGAATAATTAAAGAAAGAGAGGTAGAAGATACAGTGCATAAAAGGAAGTGGGAAGGAACACGTACGATAAATAGGAATTTTCAAAAAAGGCCTATCATCGGGAATGCAAAATCCTTTGTACCTCCAATCCACTATCAAAAACCCCCTTGTGCCAAATGTGGATATTTCAACCACCCAACTGAAAAGTGTAGGTTTGCAAATAATCGTTGCTATACTTGTGGGAATACAAGTCACTTGAGAAAGGATTGCCCTTTAGAAAGAGGTAGAATGCCAAATACAAAAGTAACTGCACCTAATCCCTATACCTCAAAACCTACCTCTAAACATCAAGGTGGAGCTATCCAACGTCAAAATCCAACCTCTGGTCGTGTGTTTATGATAAATCCACAAGAGGTCGAAAACTCAAGTGAAGTAGTTACGAGTAACATTTCTATACACTCTTTCCCGATACATGTTTTATTTGATACCGGAACATCCCATTCATTTATATCCATTACCATGTCTAAAAATCTGCATTTGAATCCTAGTGAGTCAAATTTAGAATTTTGCATTAGCCTCCCTACATGAAATATTGTCCCGTGTCAAACTATATATAAAAATTGCCCTTTAAGCATAGAGGGATATATATTTCATGCTGACTTAATTCAATTTGACCTTAAGGGATTTGATGTTATCTTAGGAATGGATTGGATGAATAAACACCGTGCCATAGTAGACTGTCAAAAACAATCTGTAACCTTAGTAAGTTCTGAAGAAAAAATTAGTTACATTTCAGAATAATAAGACAACACCAGAATCTAGAATTATTTCTTTTCTTCAGGCACAAAAAATGTTGAGACAAGGTTGTGAAGGATACCTTTGTGATGTTATTAGTATTGAAAAATCTGAACCTAAAATCTCTGACATCCCTGTTATTAGAAAATTTAAAGATGTCTTTCCTGAGGAAATTGTAAGTATGCCTCCGCAAAGAGAAATTGATTTCACCATTGAGTTAGTACCTGTGGTAGCACCTATCTCAAAAGCACCATATAGAATGGCACCTGCAGAATTAAAGGAATTAAAGATACAACTTGATGAGTTATTGGAAAAAGGATATATTAGACCAAGTCTATCACCATGGGGAGCACCCATTTTATTTGTAAAGAAAAAAGATGGAACCCTAAGGTTATGTATAGACTACAGAGAACTTAATAAGATAACCATTAAAAATAAATATCCTTTGCCTCGTATTGATGACCTTTTTGACCAATTACAAGGTGCATCGGTATTTTCAAAGATAGACTTACGATCTGGATACCATCAATTAAGAATCAGACCTTTAGATATTCCGAAAACTGCTTTTAGAACAAGGTACGGTCATTATGAGTTTCTTGTTATGCCTTTTGGTCTTACCAATGCCCAGCTGTATTTATGGACCTTATGAATAGAGTTTTCAGACCTTATCTAGATCATTTTGTTATTGTGTTTATTGATGATATTTTAGTGTATTCCAAAGATAAGAAAGAGCACGAGGAAGATTTGAGAATAATTTTGGAAACTCTGAGAAAGAACCAGTTATTTGCAAAATCTAAAAAGTGTGAATTTTGGTTAGATAAAATTACATTTCTAGGACATGTTGTGTCTAGAGAAGGTGTGCAAGTAGATTCCCAAAAAGTAGAAGCAATCATTAATTGGCCTCAACCCACCAATGTGCCAGAAGTACGAAGTTTCCTAGGGTTAGCAGGATATTACCGTCGATTTGTGGAAAACTTTTCCCGAATTGCTCAACCTATTACAAACCTCATAAGAAAAACTACGAAGTTTGAGTGGAGTGACAAGTGTGAAGTAGCATTCCAAGAACTGAAATTTCGTCTTACCACAGCTCCAATTCCTTCTCTTCCTAGTGGTACCGAAGGTTTAGAAATATATAGTGATGCCTCTAGACAAGGGTTGGGATGTGTGTTGATGCAACATGGGAAAGTGATAGCTTATGCATCTCGTCAGTTAAAACCTCATGAGCAGAATTACCCTACCCATGACCTTGAACTTGCCGCCATTATTTTTGCATTGAAAATTTGGAGACATTATCTATATGGGGTTAAGTGTAAAATTCACACAGATCATAAAAGCCTTAAATACATTTTCACTCAGAAAGATATAAATATGAGACAACGAAGGTGGTTAGAATTTATAAAGGATTATGAATTGGATATTCAATATCACCCTGGAAAGGCCAATTTGGTAGCTGACGCTCTTAGTCGGAAGAATTACGCTACCCTTAACTCACTTGCCATTCAGCATGTTACCCAAAGAGAACTTCAGAAGTTAGAAATTGAGTTGATTGTAGGTGATCTGGAAGGATATTTAGCAGCTTTGGAAATCAAACCGACCTTGAGTGAAGAAATTAAGGAGTTACAGAAAATAGATCCACAATTAAAGAAGATTCATGAAAGAGTTTTGATTGGGAAAGAGACTGGTTTTGTGATACAAGAAGATGGGTCACTTCGTTTTCAAGGACGATTGTGCGAATCAGATAGATTTAAAAAGGAGAATCTTGAATGAAGCACATAATACCCTTTACTCTGTACATCCAGGTGGAAATAAAATGTATAAAGATCTTTGTGGTATGTTTTGGTGGAGTAACATGAAGCAAGAAATTGCAGAATTCGTTGCCAAATGTCTGACTTGCCAACAAGTAAAAATAGAACATCAGCGCCCTTCGGGACTTTTACAACCTTTTGATATACCCACTTGGAAATGGGAGTCAATAGCAATGGATTTTGTTATAGGGTACCAACAACTCCTCAAGGAATGAATTCTATATGGGTTATAGTGGATAGACTTACAAAAAGTGCTCATTTCTTAGCAATTCATAATACTTGGGATCTTGAGCGATTAGCAAGAAAGTATGTTGAAGAGATTATTAGACTTCATGGAGTACCTAGCGCTATTGTGTCTGATCGAGATTCCCAATATGTGTCTAAGTTTTGGCAAAAGCTATAGAAAGCATTGGGTACACAACTGAACATTAGCACAACCTTTCACCCAGCTACAGATGGCCAGACTGAGAGAACAATTCAAACTTTAGAAGACTTGTTACGAGCTTGTGTTTTAGAATTCAAAGGTTCCTGAGAAAAGTATTTGCCATTAATAGAATTCTCCTATAACAATAGTTACCATGCTAGCATTGATATGGCACCTTACGAAGCTCTATATGGACGGAAATGTAGAACCCCTTTATGTTGGAGCGACATAGATGAATCGAAGATAATCGGACCTGAAATGATACAAGAAACATCTGACAAGGTTTGAATCATTCAGGAGAAAATGAAAACTGCACAGAGTCGTCAGAAAAGTCATGATGACCTTAAACGAAGACATGTAGAATTTTCTGTAGGTGAGTCAGTATTTCTAAAAGTTTCCCCTACCAGAGGAGTAGTGAGGTTTGGCAAAGCAAGAAAACTTCGTCCTAGATACATTGGGCCATTTGAGATTATTGAGAAAATTGGAAACGTAGCTTACCGATTAGCACTCCCCAGTGAATTTTCTCGAATACATGATGTATTTCACGTTTCACTTTTACGTCGATATATACCAGACCCATCCCATGTCATTAATATACCCCCTGTTCGAGTTTGAGAAGATTTAACTTATGAAGAGCAACCTGTTCAAATTTTAGATCATAAAGATAAAGTACTACGCAACAAAGTAATTCCGTTAGTAAAGTTGTTATGGTCTAATCACGTCGAAACAGAAGCTACATGGGAAGTCGAACAGGATATGCGAGACAAGTACCCACACTTATTTTAAGGTAATTTAACTTTAAGTTTCGAGGACGAAACTTCTTTTAAAGAGGGGATAATGTAATAACCAGGAAAAAAAAAATATTTATTATTAGTAAGGGATTGAAGGCTAAAGTATTATTATAAGATAAACTAGTCCCTAAGATCTTATATACGTTATTTTGTCATTTATATGATTATTTTAGATGAAGTTATGTGTTTCCTTGGCTTTGTGCATTTGCTGGGCAAGTTATATGTGCATACATATATCATTTATATTAACATTATAGTTTATAAAGTACTTTGAGGGTCAAAGATTAATAAAATTATCAATTACTAGTTTATGAGCTTATAAATATATCTAGTAGGATTTTTAGTAAGTACTGCATAAACCTACAATGCTCCTAACTTATAAACGGTGAAGCTAATGACCAACGTGATTTAGTTTTTAAAATCGTCACTAACGACTTTACCTAAGGACGGACAGTCGCTACCCATTTTAAGATAATACACAAAGTACAATATTGGTAGGTTTCGAATTGAGTGAAATTATAACACTTGGCAGTAGCTAAGTGAGTTGTGATAAACATGAGCCATGCATCTACGTAAGTCAGTGAAACAATATTACCAACTTGTAATAGTTGACTTTGCTTAGCAAACTTAGCCTAGCTCCTAGGCATGCTTAACTGTAATTCATAGAAAAAAAGAAAAAGAAGCATGAGTACCTTAAGAGCACTCTAAACTTGCCACAACTACGTAATGTATTACTACACATTCATAGCAAAGTACTCTACGTAAGTTTCTTTTGCCGCCATTACGTCGCAACTCATAAACTATAAATAGCACTCCAATTTCACCATTTTGGCAAGAGAGCAGTAAAGAAAACAAAAACAAAGAAAAAGAAAGAGAGTGTGTGCGTGTGAGGACGAAGCACCGTAAGTTAAATATTAGGTATCATCGATATTATCAGGTACATTCTTGAATACCCCTTCTTAATGTTGTTTTGCTATAATATATGGTTATATTAATTTTTTTAGATAAACTAATAGTAATATTTTGCCTTAATAGTAAAGGTATATTGTGGTTTGTAAATAATGTGTTTATAATGCAAATGGTATTTGTCACATTATGATTTATATACAAAGGTGATTCTAAAAATACTATCATATGTGATAATAATGATGTTGAATAAAGATGTTGCTATGATAAAATAAAATGGAGGTTTGTGGTATTATAAAATGGAGGTTCGTGGTTTGTGTTGGAGGAATGAATTATATATGGAGTGACGTACGTCATTGTAGGGGTGTGCACACGGAACTATCAGGAGGGGCTAAAGGCCTGAAAATATTATCCGGAGTGACGTACGTCATTGTAGGGGTGTGCACACGAGATTTGTCGGGAGAAACTATAACAAATGATATTATATATTCGTAACTGATTACTATATATAATTATCAGCAAAGTGTTTTTATATGGTATTGGGAATGTACTGGACCCTTTTGGGTTGACTGTTATAAAATGTATTGTTTTGAGGTACCAGTGATGGGAATGGGCAGGAGTGAGGATTATAAAATATTAGGACTAATATACTATATGTTGTTATCTTGTTTTTTTTTTAATTTGTTATATTACTATCATGTTTTATTTTATCTTCGCCTAGTATTCCTATTATTAGGAATACGACAGTAATGTCCTGTAAACTCTATATTATATAATAAATAAAGATGTAATATTTGGTTGGATCCTGGTACTATCATGTAGTGTTTCATTATTAGAATTATATGAAAATTATAGGGCGTTACATAATAATTCTATCAGCTTTCATATAAGTACTACTAATCCGCTTTGCAACCCTTAAGCACTTAAGCAAAATTAAATAAACTCATGTTTTTCAACCTCACCACATATGTTTTATGCATCACTCCCTCAACGCCTCCTCATTCTCAACGGCTGAACGGGGTCCTGCTACCAATTGTCTCTTAGTTTCTAAACATGATTTTACTTAATTGGGGAAACCATAATTAAGATAGCATACATCTTAAATGAAATTATAGAATAATCTTAACAGATCTTAGTATTATTATAAACTAGGGGATTGAATTTAAATTCAGTTCATAAGAAAAAGGGTTACCTCATCTACTTCCATAATTTGAGGATAGAATATCTTGAGAAATAAGCTCTAAATGAATAGCTCTGGTCTTTTATGAATAGTAGCTCTGATACCAAAGGGAGTTGTGGAATTTTAATAGAGTTTTGAGGAAATTCAGAAGAGAGAGAAGAGAGTGGAAATGTGGAAATGTGTTGTGGCAAGTGCCTTCTGATGCCTTTACTTCATCAGGGAACTCTTATTTATAAGCAGAGGATTATAACAGTTCGTACAAAAACTACATACTAATTCTCCAAACCAAGTTAGCCCTAAAATAGTTATTAACGAGATGGAATTTCCTACTCTCGTACCAGATACTACCTCATTCAAGGAAAAATTAACCCTTGGAACAAAACAAACTATGAACCCTTTGGGTTGAGAATATATTTCTAATTTCCGAGTTGTTGCAAACATGCTAAATACCGTCCCTGAAGAAACCATCAAGGACAGCCAAGCAGAGATAGAAATGAGGTTATGTTACTAACCCCTTAAAAAAGGTAAACGAGTTAATAACGTTGCTTGGTTGCAATGCAAAATTTATTGAAGCAGCATATGATTATGGTCTTCTTAATTCAGTATATACTATGACTGGAGAAGAGCTATCATAAATTCCTCAGTTATACAAGGCAGCTAAAAATTATTTAAATATTACAAAGTCCCCTATGATCTTTGTAAGATGTTACACTGCCCCTGGTGAAGCTACGTTTCAAGAGATAAAGCAATGTATCCGAGTTATTAAAATGGGATGTACAATTAAGTAGTGAATTGGGACAAATTTAGTGAAGGTTGAAGGTCTATTTGATTTTTCGAAAGTTTTACTATCTTATTTTGTTCTTTTTGTATTAATTAAAGTAAAGCATATCTTGTTTCAGTATCGTTTAGTACATATGCTACATGTAGATCAATGTTATAAATACTGATATGATCTTTTACCCTTTGAATTTTAAATAGTAAAGCATAATTTCGCCATTCAATATTTAAATGGGGAATTCACACTGGTAACCCCGTGTTTATGGTTATACTTGAGAAAGTAGTATTAATAACCATTTGTTGTTATAAAGAGTTGGTGAAAGGGTTGTTTATAAACTAATTAAGGTTCTTTAGACTAGAATGCCATTAGTTCCCTTAGAAAAAACTGATTTTCCTTTTTCTCTCATTGAAAACCTATTTAATTCTCGTATTCAGAAAGAGATGAATGATAATGTGTTTTGTAAAGGATAGTTATGTCTATCAACACTCTAAAATACTTACATATTATGAAAATAACTCTTTTAACAATTGTATATAACGAAAAATTGTTAATAATACTACTTTTTCAAGTATCACCATAAGCACGAGGTTACCATTGAGAATTGAAATTAAATTTGGCTACCAAAGAGAAAAAGCCGGAACTCAGGGTTACCATTGAAAATTTTGCTATCTAATTTAACCTTCTTTATTTGTGATTCCATGACAGGTGAATATAACAAGTAAATAAGCAAGTAAATAGCAAAAAAAACTTTCTTTTAGACTCAATCCCATTGCTCATAATAAACCTTAATCAGTTAATAATAATTCTATCAGCTTTCATATAAGTACTACTAATCCGCTTTGCAACCCTTAAGCAGTTAAGCAAAATTAAATAAACTCATGTTTTTCAACCTCACCACATAGGTTTTATGCATCACGCCCTCAACGCCTTCTCATTCTCAACGGCTGAACGGGGTCCTGCTACCAATTGTCTCTTAGTTTCTAAACATGATTTTACTTAATTAAGGAAACCATAATTAAGATAGCATACATCTTAAATGAAATTATAGAATAATCTTAACAGATCTTAGTATTATTATAAACTAGGGGATTGAATTTAAATTCAGTTCATAAGAAAAAGGGTTACCTTATCTACTTCCATAATTTGAGGATAGAATATTTTGAGAAATAAGCTCTAAATGAATAGCTCTGGTCTTTTATGAATAGTAGCTCTGATACCAAAGGGAGTTGTGGAATTTTAATAGAGTTTTGATGAAATTCAGAAGAGAGAGAAGAGAGAGGAAATGTGGAAATGTGTTGTGGCAAGTGCCTTCTGATGCCTTTACTTCATCAGGGAACTCTTATTTATAAGCAGAGGATTACAACAGTTCGTACAAAAACTACATACTAATTCTCCAAACCAAGTTAGCCCTAAAATAGTTATTAACGAGAAGGAATTTCCTACTCTCGTACCAGATACTACCTCATTCAAGGAAAAATTAACCCTTGGAACAAAACAAACTATGAACCCTTTGGGTTGAGAATATATTTCTAATTTCCGAGTCGTTGCAAACAAGCTAAATACCGTCCCTGAAGAAACCATCAAGGACAGCCAAGCAGAGATAGAAAAGAGGTTATGTTACTAACCCCTTAAAAAAGGTAAACGAGTTAATAACGTTGCTTGGTTGCAATGCAAAATTTATTGAAGCAGCATATGATTATGGTCTTCTTAATTCAGTATATACTATGACTGGAGAAGAGCTATCATAAATTCCTCAGTTATACAAGGCAGCTAAAAATTATTTAAATATTACAAAGTCCCCTATGATCTTTGTAAGATGTTACACTGCACCTGGTGAAGCTACGTTTCAAGAGATAAAGCAATATATCCGAGTTATTAAAATGGGATGTACAAGTAGTGAATTGGGACAAATTTAGTGAAGGTTGAAGGTCTATTTGATTTTTCGAAAGTTTTACTATCTTATTTTGTTCTTTTTGTATTAATTAAAGTAAAGCATATCTTGTTTCAGTATCGTTATACATATGCTACATGTAGATCAATGTTATAAATACTGATATGATCTTTTACCCTTTGAATTTTAAATAGTAAAGCATAATTTCGCCATTCAATATTTAAATGGGGAATTCACACTGGTAACCCCGTGTTTATGGTTATACTTGAGAAAGTAGTATTAATAACCATTTGTTGTTATAAAGAGTTGGTGAAAGGGTTGTTTATAAACTAATTAAGGTTCTTTAGACTAGAATGCCATAAGTTCCCTTAGAAAAAACTGATTTTCCTTTTTCTCTCATTGAAAACCTATTTAATTCTCGTATTCAGAAAGAGATGAATGATAATGTGTTTTGTAAAGGATAGTTATGTCTATCAACACTCTAAAATACTTACATATTATGAAAATAACTCTTTTAACAATTGTATATAACGAAAAATTGTTAATAATACTACTTTTTCAAGTATCACCATAAGCACGAGGTTACCATTGAGAATTGAAATTAAATTTGGCTACCAAAGAGAAAAAGCCGGAACTCAGGGTTACCATTGAAAATTTTGCTATCTAATTTAACCTTCTTTATTTGTGATTCCATGACAGGTGAATATAACAAGTAAATAAGCAAGTAAACAGCAAAAAAAACTTTCTTTTAGACTCAATCCCATTGCTCATAATAAACCTTAATCAGTTAATAATAATTCTATCAGCTTTCATATAAGTACTACTAATCCGCTTTGCAACCCTTAAGCAGTTAAGCAAAATTAAATAAACTCATGTTTTTCAACCTCACCACATAGGTTTTATGCATCACGCCCTCAACGCCTTCTCATTCTCAACGGCTGAACGGGGTCCTGCTACCAATTGTCTCTTAGTTTCTAAACATGATTTTACTTAATTAAGGAAACCATAATTAAGATAGCATACATCTTAAATGAAATTATAGAATAATCTTAACAGATCTTAGTATTATTATAAACTAGGGGATTGAATTTAAATTCGGTTCATAAGAAAAAGGGTTACCTTATCTACTTCCATAATTTGAGGATAGAATATTTTGAAAAATAAGCTCTAAATGAATAGCTCTGGTCTTTTATGAATAGTAGCTCTGATACCAAAGGGAGTTGTGGAATTTTAATAGAGTTTTGATGAAATTCAGAAGAGAGAGAAGAGAGAGGAAATGTGGAAATGTGTTGTGGCAAGTGCCTTCTGATGCCTTTACTTCATCAGGGAACTCTTATTTATAAGCAGAGGATTACAACAGTTCGTACAAAAACTACATACTAATTCGCCAAACCAAGTTAGCCCTAAAATAGTTATTAACGAGATGGAATTTCCCACTCTAGTACCAGATACTACCTCATTGAACGAAAAATTAACCCTTGGAACAAAACAAACAATGAACCCTTTGGTTTGAGAATATATTTCTAATTTCCGAGTTGTTGGAAACAAGCTAAATACCGTCCCTGAAGTAACCATCAAGGACAGCCAAGCAGAGATAGAAAGAGGTTATGTTACTAACCCCTTAAAAAAGGTAAACGAGTTAATAGCGTTGCCTGGTTGTAATGCAAAATTAATTAAAGCAGCATATGATTATGGCCTTCTTAATTCAGTCTATACTATGATTGGAGAAGAGCTTTCATAAATTCCTCAGTTATACAAGGCAGTTAAAAATTATTTAAATATTACAAAGTCCCCTACGATCTTTGTAAGATGTTACACTGCCCCTAGTGAAGCTACGTTTCAAGAGATAAAGCAATGTATCCGAGTTATTAAAATGGGATGAACAAGTAGTGAATTGGGACAAATTTAATGAATGTTGAAGCTTTATTTGATTTTTTGAAAGTTTTTCTATCTTATTTTGTTCTTTATGTATTAATTTAAGTAAAGCATATCTTGTTTCAGTATCGTTTAGTACATATCCTACATGTAGATCAATGTTATAAATACTTATATGATCTTTTACCCTTTGAATTTTAAATAGTGAAGCATAATTTCGCCATTCAACATTTAATTGGGGAATTCTCAATGGTAACCCTGAACTATGGCTTTTTCTCTTTGGTAGCCAAACTTAATTTTAATTCACAATGGTAACCCCGTGTTTATGGTTATACTTGAGAAAGTAGTATTAATAGCCATTTGTTGTTATAAAGAGTTGGTGAAAGGGTTGTTTATAAACTATTTGAGGTTCTTTAGACTAGAATGCCATAAGTTCCCTTAGAAAAAACTGATTTTTCTTTTTCTCTCATTGAAAACATATTTAATTCCCGTATTCAGAAAGATATGAATGATAATGTGTTTTTTAATGGATAGTTATGTCTATCAACACTCTAAAATACTTACATAGTTTGAAAATAACTCTTTTAACAATTGCATATAACGAAAAATTGTTAATAATACTACTTTTTCAAGTATAACCATAAACACGAGGTTACCATTGAGAATTGAAATTAAATTTGGCTACCAAAGAGAAAAAGCCGGAACTCAGGGTTACCATTGAGAATTTTGCTATCTAATTTAACCTTCTTTATTTGTGATTCCATGAGAGGTGAATATAACAAGTAAATGAGCAAGTAAATAGCAAAAAAAAACTTTCTTTTAGACTCAATCCCATTGCTCGTAATAAACCTTAATCAGTTAATAATAATTCTATCAGTTTTCATTTAAGTACTGCTAATCCGCTTTGCAACCCTTAAGCACTTAAGCAAAATTATATAAACTCATGTTTTTCAACCTCACCGCATTGGTTTTATGCATCACGCCCTCAACGCCTACTCATTCTCAACGGCTAAACGGGGTCCTGCTACCAATTGTCTCATAGTTTCTAATCATGATTTTACTTAATTGGGAAAAGCATAATTAAGATAGCATACATCTTAAATGAAATTATTGAATAATCTTAACAGATCTTAGTATTATTATAAGCTAGGGGATTGAATTGAAATTCAGTTGATAAGAAAAAGGGTTATCTTATCTGCTTCCATAATTTGTGGATAGAATATCTTGAGAAATAAGCTCTAAATGAATAGCTCTGGTCTTTTATGAATAGTAGCTCTGATACCAAAGGGAGTTGTGGAATTTTAATAGAGTTTTGAGGAAATTCAGAAGAGAGAGAAGAGAGAGGAAATGTGGAAATGTGTTGTGGCAAGTGCCTTCTGATGCCTTTACTTCTTCAGAGAACTCTTATTTATAAGCAGAGGATTATAACAGTTCGTACAAAAACTACATACTAATTCTCCAAACCAAGTTAGCCCTGAAATAGTTATTAACGAGATGGAATTTCCTACTCTCTTACCAGATACTACCTCATTCAAGGAAAAATTAACCCTTGGAACAAAACAAACTATGAACCCTTTGGTTTGAGAATATATTTCTAATTTTCGAGTTGTTGCAAACAAGCTAAATACCGTCCCGGAAGTAACCATCAAGGACAGCCAAGCAGAGATAGAAAGAGGTTATGTTACTAACCCCTTAAAAAAGGTAAACGAGTTAATATCGTTGCCTGGTTGCAATGCAAAATTAATTAAAGCAGCTTATGATTATGGTCTTCTTAATTAAGTCTATACTATGACTGGAGAAGAGCTATCATAAATTCTTCAGTTATACAAGGCAGCTAAAAATTATTTAAATATTACAAAGTCCCCGATGATCTTTGTAAGATGTTACACTGACCCTGGTGATGCTACGTTTCAAGTGATAAAGCAATGTATCCGAGTTATTAAAATGGGATGTACAAGTAGTGAATTGGGACAAATTTAGTGAATGTTGAAGCTCTTTTTGATTTTTCGAAAGTTTTTCTATCTTATTTTGTTCTTTCTGTATTAATTTAAGTAAAGCATATTTTGTTTCAGTATCATTTAGTACATATGCTACATGTAGATCAATGTTATAAATACTTATATGATCATTTTCCCTTTGAATTTTAAATAGTATAGCATAATTTCACCGTTCAATATCTAATTGGAAAATTCTCATTGGTAACCCTGAACTATGGCTTTTTCTCTTTGGTAGCCAAACTTAATTTTAATTCACAATGGTAACCCCGTGTTTATGGTTATACTTGAGAAAGTAGTATTAATAGCCATTTGTGGTTATAAAGAGTTGGTGAAAGGGTTGTTTATAAACTAATTAAGGTTCTTTAGATTAGAATGCCATAAGTTCCCTTAGAAACAACTAATTTTCCTTTTTCTCTCATTGAAAACCTATTTAATTCCCGTATTCAGAAAGAGATGAATGATAATGTGTTTTTTAAAGGATAGTTATGTCTATCAACACTCTAAAATACTTACATAGTTTGAAAACAACTCTTTTAACAATTGTATATAACGAAAAATTGTTAATAATACTACTTTTTCATGTATAACCATAAACACGAGGTTACCATTGAGAATTGAAATTAAATTTGGCTACCAAAGAGAAAAAGCCAGAACTCAGGATTACCTTTGAGAATTTTCCTATCTAATTTAACCTTTTTTTTTTTGGTGATTCCATGATAGGTGAATATAACAAGTAAATAAGCAAGTTGTTGTAGCCTAAAGATCTACGATTCCCTAATCAACACTTGGGCTCATCAGAGCCGTACACCCGTCCTTCTTGCAAATCAAGAAAAATGATTTAACCCTTGGGTTGCACTCAGTTGGGACAAAAAAGCCTTCTTTTCTGGCCCAAAAGCTAGTCAGAGCCCAGCCCCTTGTCGGTGGCTGTAAGTGATTGGTTGATAAATTGTCACAAATCATGGTCTGCCACGTGTCATAATATGATTACTTAACCAATCAGATGCCACCATTCTACACTAGAGGAAAAAAGCCCAAGGGCTGCGGTCAAAAACGGCCCAAGGGCTGCGTTTTTTGACCGCATCCATTAGACTAGCAGCCCTTGACATTTAGGAAGGGCTGCGGTTTTTAGCCCTTAGCGGGTTAAGGGCTGCGGTCAAGGAAAAACCGCAGCCCTTAGTGGGTTAAGGGCTGCGGTTAAGGGCCAAAACCGCAGCCCTTGGTGAGTTAAGGGCTGCGGTTTTAGCCCTTAACCGCAGCCCTTAACCCACTAAGGGCTGCGGTTTTTGGCCCTTAACCCACTAAGGGCTGTGATTTTTTTTTTTTTTTTGAATTTTTTTGTCCTAAATGTTTCCAAACAGTTATTACAAATTATAAGTATCATTTTTCATTACAAATTATGTTTTTTACACGAATATAGAGAAAATAATAACTAAATTACATTAGTTCGAGGCTGCCCTCGAATGTTCGAATTGCAATATATGAGCAGGATCACAACCATCAAAAAATAACCAACCAAAGAACAGCCATGAATACATTACAACAACTCCACCAAGATCAGCATCTATCCGAATCCCTCAAAAGCAACTTTTCTAGAGATGATAGAACCTGGTAAATAAAACCAAAACCGCTATAATTTGGAGTTGAAACTATATCTATGCAAGTACTACAAAGCAGAAGCTGGACAGACCCACTCCACAAGAACAACTTTCAATTTGTTGATGTTGTAAGTACATGGCAGCTTACAATACAACAACAAATGGCTAAACAAATGACTAGCGGGGGGTGCAGGGGCGGGCGGCGGGGGGCTGGCGGGGGTGGGGGCAGGGGGAGGGGAAGCGAGGGGTGATGGGCTGTGCTAGGGGTGTAGCAGGGGGCGACAGGGGGTAGTAGGGGCGCTGGGGTGGGGTGGGGGGCTAGCGGGGGGGGAGCGGGGGTCAGGTTGCGGTCAGGGCTGCGGGGCTGGGGGGGGGGGCTTGGCGAGGAGTCTTTGGGGGGTGGGGAGGGGGGAGGGGGGGGTCTTGGGTGCTGCTAGGGGTGTGTAGCAGGGGGCAACGGGGGGGTATATTTTTTATTCTTTTATGTAAATTTTTCTATATTCTTTATAAGTATGTAGGAGAGGTCGAGAGGAGTACTGTTTAACTGTGTTTTTTATTACTATTTTTTTTTATTAAACTAATTGATTTTTAGGTGTATATTCTGTAAGGCACAACACTCCTTTGCACCCTGCAAAACCAGGAAGGTACTTAGGAAAGAATCCTATGCCTCCAAAAAATCATAGAGAAAGATATGTTCCCTCATTTAGTTTTTGATAAATTTAGCAATGCCTCCATGTGGGCTGTCAATCATTCAATTGCATCTCTTATTCTCTGCTCTTACATCAGGCCATCAAGGTCATCTACCATTTACTATGTTTATCAAATCAAATGATTCATATTGCAAATTGGCCTTTTTCATTTTCATTCAACAAATGGAATTTCATCTAGTATTTTCTTTAATCTAATTAACCATGCATCTGTTGTTAGCAATTAGCATCATGGTAGAGAATGTCCTAAAACGGCCTTTAATTACTCAAAATATACTTAGAAACAAATAAATGATGTTATATAAACCCATGAAAACATTCACTTAATTGCTTATTAGGCCAATAAATCACACAAATATCAAGCTATAACAACTTCATTATCCATGGATCAAGCAATTAAAGTCCTAAAATAACCACTTTGATGCATATTAGGCCAAGAAATCCCACAAAATCAATAACTAACTAATATTCACCAACTTTATGCATGAAGCAAACAATCAAGGTCAAAACAATTCAATAAAACCAGTACCATGATCCCAAAGGGGCTACAATGCCCATACTAATTCCTCGAACAATCATCTTCAACTAAGGGGAAAAGGGGGATAAATAAGGTTCATCCTCGAACAATCAACTTCGGATAAAAGGGTTCTAATTTCTAAAACATAATCGGAAAAAGAATTCTAACCTGTCTCCCTTTGGTTTCTTCACACCATCTCCAATAATAATATTAGCCATGGTATACTCGCATCGCAACGCACCTGAAAAGCACCTGAAAAGCATTATAACGCCATGACCAAAGATGAATGATGTCTCAGCCAAAAAAAAACATGTAAAGTTCTCACCAAAGAAAAAGAAAAAAAGTACTGAAGAAGAATGTATCATTGCCAATCACAGCGGTAAATTACAGTTGGGACCAACATCAACTAATAGACATTCAATCAAAAAAAAAAAAGTAAAAGCATAAAATTTACTTCTCTAAAGTGCACAGGACTTTACACATCCTCTATACATCTGAGATATCATATCTTTGCATGTTAAAGGGGAGAATGTGAACCAGTGTAATGTTCCTGGGTGTGTAATGAACACTAAAAGAATTTGGATCCAAACATCAAACCATCTACAAGAAAAGGATGGATGTCCTCATCCAAGATCTGTTATCTTGTTGTCTCAACTAGGCAACCACTTAAAATGAAGAATTTAACATGATTTTATACAAGGACCCTTTGCAGAAGTGATTGTAAACCAATAAGCCATTCACTACACAAAGAATGAGACATCTTATAGATACCCTAAAACAGTATACGCGACTATTACTTTTTGACGAAGAATGACACAGAGACATTTCGATGGCTATGAGTATTTAATACTCAAGTTGCAAGTGATTTGACGTATTACTCGAACCACATACAGGAATTTACATGTTTCTATGATGCATCATAAGGCTATTTCTATTGTGAACTTTGCCTTGTGTATTCCCTAGAATTACCAACACACAAAAGGGATGTACATTTTGTGTACAATTCAGATCAAAATAAAATGCCAACCGAAGAAACATGTTTCCAACTGACAAACTCATATGTTGAACTAATTATGTCCATGTTCTAGGTTCTAAATTAAATGTCAAGTGTTCCAACCCATGTCGAGGGTTGAAGATTTGACATGAGTACTTATGGTGAAATAAAGAGTATATAACATAGGGAAGATCATCAACAAAGAGCTGAAAATGCAGAGCCATCATGTCAGGCAAAAGGAACCGCACCAAAAGTCATTACAAGCACATAAAACTTGGACAAAGAAACTTGATTCGGAAGTTGAGAGTGTTTTTCAGCTCAACCAAGAATGTGCAGAACTTATAAATACTAGTTCCTTGAAGGGCCAAAAAAATTTTACTGGTGCCCCCTTCAAAACCGCAAAACTCATTCCCTCCTTTAAAATACATGACGTTAAAGTATATGCATATAATTAGTAGCAAGTTGGAATTTGCACTCAGAGTCCTAAATCCTTAATGCAATGGTTTAGTTCATCGGTTCAGATTCAGACCTTGGTCCTCCTTTTCATTTATAGTTTTTTACCACAAGAACCAAATATAAGTCTCTTGAAATTTGCAAAGAGTAGAAGAAAGATTAAAAAAACACAGCTCCTATAAAGTAAGCTACTGACTGGAAACCAAAATCAAGTTTGGCATCATTGGAAAATGAAGTTTTCTTCTCACTTTCATTTTTTAAAAACTAAAAGTAAGTTCTAACAACTTGATACAACAGATAGAAGGATGTAAAAGCACAGGCCAAACAAGTTCTCAAGTCCAATATTAATATCCACTGTTTGCTTGTTGCTATCATGTACAGAGTACTAACTACTTGACTAATAAACAAATCATGCCAAAGGTTATTGTACTCCATTGGTATCTGAAGTAGAGTTGAGGAGAACAAGGAGAGCACCAATAGTAAATTAGCAATCCAACTTCATGACACAATCACAGCACACAAACCACAAAACCATACAAACAAATAACAAACATCACTAAACAATCAAATTAAAAAAAGAAAGCTAGAAACTCACAGTGCTCCCCCAACGATCCTTAGTATCGACCTCGGCGCCGCAGTCGAGCAATAATCCAACAACATCAGCAAGACCTTGACAAGAAGCAACGTGAAGCGGAGTTCTAGAATCAATATCCTTAAAATTAACATCAATTCCAGAATCCAAAACGTCAGAAATTCCTTCCAAATCCCCCTCATTTGCAAAAAAATCAACCTCACTCCTTCCTTAATCTTCTCAAGATCAAACTCCAACACCTCATAGTCCTCATACGCAATCGAACAATCAACCTCACAATCTGGCGCCATTAATGACTGCCTTCCGAAGTTAAAATTCCCCTGCGACTTCGACTCCATTGTTGGTGTTGCTCCAAACTTCAAACCCTAAACTTCACTACAGGAACATACTTCTGAAAACCCTAATTTCACAAGAATAAACACCAATTTCAGAAGAACAAACACCAATTAGTACCAACTTTTGAAATTCGTAATGGAAATTCATGAAATTTCTAGATGCAGATAACCAAAAGTTAGCGGTTAGGATTTGGGGATTTCTACTCAAATCAGAGCGAAGAGTGTTACCTCAGAATCTTGAGAACGGCGCCGAAGAAGAGTGAGGGAAGGAGGAGAACACCAGCGACGAGGCGGCATACAACCGCTAACTTTTGGTCGAGCGATGAAAACGAAAGGAGGAGAACAGCAGACAAGGCGACGACCATAGCCGAGGTCGGAGAAAGAGGGGCAGGGGCGTGACCGCGTGAGTGAGAGAGAGGGGTAGGGACGTGAGTGAAACTGTGTGAGAGAGAGAGAGAGAGAGAGAGAGGCGGGGATTCAGCAGCTAGGGTGTGGTATGAATGCGGGAATTCCAAGCGAGGGAAGTTTTAAGGGTGAGATGAAAGGTGAAGGGCTGCGGTTTTTGGACTAACCGCAGCCCTTTGTAATGAAGGGCTGCGGTTATTGGACTAACCGCAGCCCTTTGTAATGAAGGGCTGCGTTTTCCAGATAACCGCAGCCCTTGAACCGCAGCCCTTGGTCTTTTTTCCTCTAGTGCTAGGGCAGTTTTTAAGGATAGCTGTCATCTTGCCATCACTATAAATACCCCTGAAATCTGGAGAAAGAGAATTCAATGCAAACAGTGCAAAGTTACTCTGTAAAAATACTCTCTCACTTTCTCTCTCTAAATCTGCTTTTCTCTTTACAACTCCTGATACCTGACTTAAGCTTCGGAGGGGGAACCACCACCAAAACCTCCAGGGTGGGTCCCTTTTTGCAGGTTCGGGAATGAAGCTCAGGCTTGGACTAGGTTGATTCAGACATTGTTGCACAAGTCTCCAAGGAAGAACATCTAAGGGATACTAGTTTACTTGCTAGACAAGAAAGCTCGGCCTATAGCTTACTTGCTGGACAAGCGGAATAAACATTTGGCGCCGTGTATGGGAAGACGCAACGATGACTGATTGTCAATCGTTCAACGTCGCCAGAAATCGATGTTTTCAGATCAATGTCGAAGACATAGTAGATCATGAGAGACCGCTTCGCGGAAGGGACAGACCTCCGATTATTGTCAATGTCCCTAGACCAAGCCAGCAGCCTGTCATACAGGAGAATCATGAACGTCCAGTGACTGCTGCCCACCTCGAGAACGTCTTGAATGACTTTCAGACTAAGATGGCAGCAGTCGTCTAGGAACAGATTAAGAGCAACATGCTGTTTTTCCATCATAACCCGGAGCCATCCGCTAACAATACAGCTCCTCTTAGGGGACGTTCCCAAGAAAACCGTCCAGGTCCTAGTCAACCTGTTCGTCAGGAACCCTCTAGGAGGACGGCCAGAGGAAAGCAGCCAGACTGCCAGAGGGCAGTGATCAGCGAAGGAAGATGGACTGGAACCGGTGGTAAGGACCTAGGATCATGTTCGTCCAAGTGGGCACCGAATGGAAACCGATGCCAGGGAATATCTAGAGGCGAAGAAAGCTGCTGCATTACAACGATCAGCGACAGGGTTTACACCATACTTGAGGGACCCTCCTTTGAGCTTATCGTCCAGAGCGGAAGGACGAAGTTTAAGCCTCTCTCTTGTTCATCCACGACAAGAAAAGGCGGTGGTTCAGCCCATCGTTTATAGGCGTCCAGCACCTGCAAACACATCGTCTGATCCTGTGTTAATGGAATATCGTAAGGAGTACATACCCGTTGAGGGACAGCTGGGAGCCCTCCAGATTAACTGGCCCACCCCATTCTCGGCCAGGATCATGGAGGCGTCCCCCTTCCCAAAGGTTAAACTCCCTACCATAGAACCTTTTGATGGAACAACAGATCCAGATGATCACCTATCTACTTACAAACATCAGATGTACGTCCAAGGAGTAGATGATGCTACTTGGTGTAAGAACTTCCCAGCAACTCTGAAGGGAGTAGCTCAGAAGTGGTTTAACAATCTTCCGCCGAATTCAGTCAATAATTTTACTGAACTCAGTTTCTTATTTACTAGTCATTTCGTTGCCAATAAGCAAGAGCAAAAAACAAGCATGCACTTAGGCAAGGTCGTCCAAGGACCTAAAGAAGCTCTTAGAAGTTTTGTTAAGAGATTCAATCTTGAAGCACTTCAGATTCAAGATCTTAATGTCGGGGTGGCCTTTGACGCCTTTATCAGGGGTCTAAGGCCAGGAAGTTTTAAGTTTGATCTTGTTAAGAAAAAAATCACCACTCTTGCCGAGGCTTTAAGGGAAGCCGAAGCGTTTATACAGGCCACCGAAGTGTGTGCCGAGGCAAAGCATCCGGAGCCCATGAAGCCTGACGAGGTTGCTTAGCCAAAGAAGAGCAACCCCAAGAAGGCCGAGACTTGGGCCATAACCTCCACAACTACTTCGTCCAGAAGAAGCAAGAGGAAAGAGTCTGAGCCTTCTTCATCCAATCCCATTGAATTCAACAAGGACCAATACTCCATTCTCATGGAGATAAAGGATCAATATGACTTGAAGGCTCCAGCTGAAATGAAAACTCCTTATAGAAATAGGGATAAGAGCAAGCAAGGCTGTTCAAAGACCAGGGTCGGACCGGAATCTGGTTCGGACCGGACTGGACCGAAGATTCCGGTCCGGTCCTCGGTCCAAAGAAAATCCCAATTCCGGGTTTACGGTCCGGTCCGGACCGGTGGACCGGAATTTCTGATTTTTTAGTAAAAAAAAAAATTTGTATGTTAAAAAAGTTTAAAAGGTAGTAAAAAGTTAGAAATTTAGAACTACTATTTATAAACTTTAGAAATACTGTTATTAATATTATTAAAATTTAAATATATCTAATTTTTAAATATTTTTAAATCAAATAAAAGATATTTTTTCTTAAAAAAATAAAGATTCCGGTTCAACAGGTCCAAGACCGGACCGGAAAAATTCCGGTCCGGTCCAGGTCCAATTTTTTTTCAGATTTCGATCCACCGGTCCAGCCGGTTCCGGTCCGTTCCGATCTGGTCCTGGACCGGTGAACACCCCTAAGAGCAAGTACTGTCACTTCCACAATGACTGTGGTCATGAGACTAATGAATGTAAGCACCTTAAGAAGGCTTTGGAGGATCTAGCTCGAAAAGGAAAGATGAACTCCTATTTGCCTTAAGGGGGAAGGCAGTTTCAGAAGAAAGATGATCGACAGACTAAGAAGGAGAGTGAGAGCACAGACGAGGATGTTGTTCTCGTAATCTCAGGAGGATTTTCTGCTGGAGGACCAACCAATAGATGGCACAAAAACTACCTCAGGGAGCTTGGCTAAGTCTTACTAGCTGACCAGACAAAGGCCGAGCCCTTCCCAAAAGTAGTGGTTAGTGAACAAGATCGGGGCAAACTGAGGACCCCCCATGACGATCCTTTGGTTGTAGAAATGAAAATAGCAAACTTGAGAGAGTAAGAAGAATTCTGATTGACACCGGAAACTCGACGGACATCATTAGTGCTGATTCACTAGAGGAAAAAAGCCCAAGGGCTGCGGTCAAAAGGGGCCCAAGGGCTGCGTTTTTTGACCGCAACCATTGGACTAGCAGCCCTTGGCATTTAGGAAGGGCTGCGGTTTTTAACTGCAGCCCTTAACTGCGGTCAAGGCAAAGACCGCAGCCCTTGTGACCCAAAAAAAATAATGTTCTAAATGTTCCCAAACAGTTATATATATATATTAGTATCATAAATTATGTTTTTTTACACAAATATAGAGAAAACAATAACTGAATTACATTAGTTTGAGGCTGCCCTCGAGTGTTCAAATTGCAATATATGAGCAGGATCACAAACACAAACAAGCATTACAACAACTCCACCAAGACTAGCATCCGGATCCCTCGAAAGTAACTTCTCTGGAGATGATAGAACCTGGCAAATAAAACCAAAATCGCTATAATTTGGAGGTGAATTTTTGGGGGTGTAGCGGGGGGGAGCAGGGGGGTGCTTGTGGTGGGGGGGTGCTGCTTGGGCAATTAGGGGGGATGGGGGTGTAGCGAGGGAGGCGGGGGTGCGGGCGAAAGGGGGGTCTTGGGATGGGGTGAGGGTGTAGCAAGGGGGGCAAGCAGGGGTGTCTTGGGGTGGCGGTCTTCTTGGGGGCGGGGGGCCGGGGTGTAGCGAGGGGCGGCAGCGAGGGGTGATGGACTGGGGGGTGTAGCAAGAGGGGGCAGGGCTTAAAGCGATGACTAAACGCTAGAACTTTGGCTTAAAATGAAATGGGAGAGAAGATAAATAGAATGAATGAATGAGAGATTGACAGGATGAAGAGATGATGTGGCTGTATTTCAAATATGTGGATTTGAGAAGGGATTTCAAATCCTAAAAAATGTGCTTATATTTTGAAAAGCATGAATTTGGAGCAAATACAAATCCAAATACTTAGATTATCCAAACACAATATTTGGACCAATTCCATCATTTGAAATAAAATGCTACTATCCAAACAAACCATCAAGTTAAATATGTAGTGCAATGATGCTAAAGACAAAACAGAGTACAGGAAGTTTATACAAACCTGTATGTATCCAACATTCTCCTCTGCAAGGCTGATTCCTCCAACCAGGATAGGGTGAGAGGGATCAAAATATTCAACCATCTCACAAGGAACAGCTTGAATTTCCAACCTCACATAAGTCCCAGTTCTAAAGCCCTCTATTTCAATCCTAGTAGCTTCATCTAGATCATTGAGCTCGACTATATTTATTTGCTATTGAAGTTCAATTTCTTATTTCAACTGCATAAACAACATGATGTTACAATAGGAAAAAGTTACAGTTCACAGTACTAAAATCCAATACAGCAGAAGGACATCAAATTCACCTTGTCAAAAAATACACTCTCATTGGCCTTGCTGCGACGAGCTTTTGTACTAGCTTCTTCTTCAGCTTCTCCATCAGGTAACTCAGATTTATTATATGTAAATTTCAGTTAGGGTAAACATACATGAGTTGGATATATGTCCACATTGCTGCTAACAAATGAATGTACAGAATCAAAGAACAAAGTTGATGATGGGTGCACCGTGCATCGAAGCAACGGAACCTACAAAACGTGAGGACGTCAATCTACAAAAATAAAATAACTAATAATGAAACTATGCAGTTATAATTGCATATCTTCATTATTTGCTTCTTTTTTCCTCCTATATTTCTCTGTGTTCGATTAGGGGTGGGAGACAACTATCATTTGTCAACTCATTTCACGTAGATATTTTTCTTTTGAAAATATACAGTAAAAATGATAATGCAGATTTATATAGTAACGATATTTTGACAAGAAAAGATGACTACAAACCTTTTTATTTGTGTCTATGAGAAGAGAGTGTAATAGATTTCGACATAGATTATTATAAAAGGCAAAAGGATATTGAGAATTAAACTTTCCACGAAGAGCAAGCTTTTTCAGCCTGCGTTCTTCAATCAAAGCATCATTTTCTTTCTGCATCCCACCACTGTTAGAATGAGCACCTTCCTCTTCACCCATTTCTACATCTTCAAAATCGCCATAGACAGCATCATGATCACTGCTACCAATCTCAGAGGCCTTAGCTCTTAAGGCTGCTTTTGACCAATCACCAGTAACAAAACGGTCTCGAATGCTTTGAACAACATCATCATCATTCCAATTCTTGAAACTATTACTGGTGAATTTTGAACAGTCATCACCATTAACATCGCCAGCTCCTACGTCATTTGTCAACTTCTATTTTCAAAAGAAAACGATACATGCTCAGGCATTCGATATACTTCAAATAGAATAGATCCTAATCGCCTATTAATAGAAGTACCTTTGTGTCTCTTGTATCGTGTCTTGCACTGGGGGCAGCACTGGTTTCCGTCTTTCCTCTCATACTCATAACAAGGCCTGCAATGAATGCAAGAGTATCAAAAAATCAAGTACCAAAATCGAATCGTCTCGTCTCGAATATCAGGCGAAAGTCCCCTACCAATATCAGCTAAATACCTTAAGTGAAGCCGAAAACTTTCCCACCTCTCCCAAAAAAATTGAGTCCAATCAACACTAAAAGAATTATCCAATCTTATCAAAAACTTAGAAATCATTCAAGTCCATAGACCAAACTAATTCAGCAAACTAATCATAATGAACACGAATTCAACAGATGCAATAACAAAAATGGAAATGAAAAACCTAAATTCAAAGAAAAAATTAGCAGCAGTAAGAGTACCACTGAAAAGGATGAAGTGTTGATGGTGAGGAGCGAAAATAAACTCTCAATACCAATATAAACCCAGATTCAGATTCAGTAAATTTGATATTTGAGATAACTTGAAACAGGAAAAAAAAATTATCACTAACCTCATGTTTAGTGTAGGTATTTTCTGTCATATCACAAAAATTTTCCACAGGTTTTGAATCTATTTCTTCATACTTTCTACAATCAAGAACAAAGGACTTCAATAAATAAATAAAAATTACATTTAAAATTAAACAAAAATACCCAAAAATCAGTGAAACTTACGATGCAATAAGCATTGCAGAGACGCCCAGAAGCTGAAGTCTTTGTCGATTAATTGGTTTTGTCGATAAAAATCGATCGATGTGTGAAATTGTCAAACACCCAGAAACTTACGAAGCACGACTTGAGAGTTGCTGCAGGAGAGAGAAAGTCGTCTATCGCAAGGACAGAGCAACATCGAATGATAATCCGTCGTGAAGAAGAGGAGAGGAGAGATAATTCGTCGTGAAGAAGAACGCCTCGTTGGGAACCCTCGCCGGCGAAGAAGATGAGAGGAGAAAGATGATCCTCTGCCTGGTTTGCAATTGAAGGGAGGCAGGAGAGAGAAATGGGTGTTCAGTAATTACGGTTGCTCGCATTAAAATGGGAATGGAAGGGAGAGGTTTATTTCATCGGTTTTTTCACCAAATACCCCTGACAAATAAATTTATTCACCAAATACCCCCACTTTTTTCAAAATTCACCAAATACCCCTGAACTTTAAAAAAATTCACCAGATACCCCTGACATTTCAAAAAATACCAAAAATGCCCTTTTTGGCTAAAGGACGTTAGTTCTCCGTTAATTAATTAACTAATTAACCTAAAAAACCGTAATTAAACCCTAATTATACCTAAAAACCCTAAAACCCTAACTAACCCTAAACCTAATTAATCCTAAAACCTAATTACCCCAACCCCAGCCCCCCTTCACCCCAACCCCAGCCCCCCTCACCCCAACCCCCCCCACCCCCCCCCCCCCCCACGCAGCCCCCCCCCCCCCCCCATGCAGCCCCCAGCGCCTCCCCCATCCTTCACTCTCGCCGGCGCACTCGTCCCCCCTCCTCCTCCCTCACTCTCGTCGGCGGCCCACAACCCCTCCTCCCCGCACTCGCGCAATTTCAATCTCCAAAGAAGTCGACCTTCTCACTTCTCGGCACCTCCTCCGTTTCTTTTGGGCCGAAACGAGGGTGGGAGAAGGGGAGACACGAGATTCGCTTCGAAGGGGTGGGGGAGGGGGAGGCACGGGATTCGAAGGTGTGGGAGATGGGGAAGGGGGACCCGCGGCGGGCCGGGGGGTGGCGGCGGGGAGGGGAGGGGAGGGGAGCGACCGAGTTCGCGGGGAAGGGGGGAGGGGGGGCAACCGATTTCTTGGGGAAGGGGGATGCGGGCTGGGGTGGTCGGGAGGGGAGGCGCGGCGGGGGGGGGGGAGGGAGGGAAGGAGGGGGAGGGGAGGCGTGAGGGAGGTCGAGGGGAGGGGGGCTGCGTGGGGGCTGCCGGGGGGGGGTATGTGTGGGGTGCGCCGGGGGGGGGGAGGGAGAGGGAGGGGGCATGCGTGGCCGCTGGGGGGGGAGGGGGGGGGAGGGGGGGGGGCTGGGGTTGGGTGGTGGGCCTGGGTGGCTCTAGGGTTGGGGTGGTGGGGTTAGGGAGAGAGAGAGTTAGGGTTTTTAGGTTTACTTAGGGTTTAGTTAGGTTTAATTAGGGTTTTTTTTAGGGTTAATTAGGATTTTTAAGGATTAATTAGGGTTAATGACTAACGGAGTTAACTCCGTTAGTCAATAAGGGCATCTGGTGAATTTTTTTGAAAGTCAGGGGTATATGGTGAATTCGAAAAAAAGTGGGGGTATTTGGTGAATAAATTTATTTGTCAGGGGTATTTGGTGAAATAACCGTTATTTCATTGTTGGGCAGCTTAAGGGCTGCGGTTAACCCAAAAACCGCAGCCCTTCACTAAAAGGGCTGCGATTTATGGGCTAACCGCAGCCCTTCACTATTAAGGGCTGCGTTTTTAAAAAAACGCAGTCCTTGCACCGCATCCCTTGCTTTTTTTTCCACTAGTGATTGCTTGTCCAGATTGAAGTTTGATGAGAAGAACTTGGTTCCCGTCCACCATCCCATCATAGGGTTTGGGGGAGGAATCATCCATCCTATGGGAACTGTTACATTGCCCGTCCGAGTGGGAGAGAAGGATGCCTCTAGGACTCTATTTATCAAGTTCTTGGTGGTCCGAGATTTGACAGCCTACAATGTCATACTTGGACGACCACCTTTGAATCATGTTAAAGCTGTAATAGTAACTCACTTGATGCTCATGAAGTATGAGTATGATGATGACAAGATTGGCTCCTTGTATAGAGACCAGCAGGCGGCTAGGGAATGTTACCTAACCACTCTCAAGCCGTCATCATGGAAAGCATGCAATGAAGACCAGACGAAGATCGGTGGCGGACGAAAAACGTCTGAAATTGGGAAAGATAAGACGACGGTTGCTGGCGAAAGGAAAACGTCTGAAATTTTAAAAGACCAAGTGGCCTCGTTGAAGCTGGCAATTGAGAGTCCTCAGACGCCTCGCGCCCCCTCAAGGAAAACGTCTGAACATCTCCCCAATAAGAAAAGAAAATATGAGCCCGTCAAGGAAGAACCTCCTTCGTCTGACGAAGTGATGGCCATCATGGGACTAGCAATAGAACGTCCAGAGCCAGTGGAAGCCGCAGAAGATGTCTGTTTGGATGAGGCTCGTCCAGAACGAACTTTGAAGATTGGTTCTTCGCTCTCTTTTGATTTGAGGGGCCTTTTAATCAGCTTGCTGAAAGAGTTTCAGGACGTGTTTGCTTATTGTGTTGAGGAAATGCCTGGAATTGATCCAGAGATAGCCGTCCACCGACTGAATGTTGATCCAAATTTAAAACCAGTTCGTCAGAAGAAAAGACATTTAGGACCGGCTAGGAATCACGCGGTCGACCAGGAAGTTCAGAAGTTGTTGGAGTCAAAATTCATCAAAGAAACCTATTATCCATAATGGATAGCAAATGTGGTCATGGTGCCAAAGGCTAATGGCACTTGGAGGATGTGTGTAGACTATACTGATCTCAACAAGACTTGTCTCAAGGGCAGCTTCCCTCTGCCAGAGTTGGATCATCTAGTAGACTCCACAGCCGGTCATGCTTTGCTAAGCTTCATGGACGCCTACTCAGGTTTTCATAGAATCCCCATGTGGCCAGAGGATCAGGACAAAACATCCTGTATTACTGAAAAAGGGTTGTATGGCTGGTTGAGAATGCCATTCGGCCTACGCAATGCTCCGGCCACATTTCAAAGATTGATCAATACTGTCTTTCAGTCACAGTTGGGAAGAAACATGGAAGCATATATCGATGATATGATAGTCAAGAGACGACAAGAAGAGAGTCATGTTAGTGATTTGAGAGAAACCTTCGAAACCCTCAGGAAATACAAGCTAAAGCTAAACCCCAGCAAATGTGTCTTTGGAGTTTTATCGGGGAAGTTCTTAGGTTTCTTGGTAGATCAGAGGGGAATAGAAGCTAACCCCGAAAAGATCCAAGCTATTCTAGACATGAAATCCCCGTCAAAGATAAAGGAAATTCAGCGACTGACGGGTTGCTTGGCTGCCCTTGGACGTTTCTTGTCTAAGTCAGGCGACAAGTGCCATCACTTCTTCGCTACTATCAAGAAGAAGGCCAAATTTGAGTGGACAGCAGAGGCTGAGCAAGCGCTTTAGCAAGTCAAAGATCACCTTCGGCAGCTACCTAGGTTGGTCAGTCCAGCCGAGGGGGAGAAACTGTTTGTATATTTGGATGTGTCCACTCAGGCTGTGAGTGTTGTTCTGCTGGCTAAAAGAGAGCTCGTGCAAGTTCCTATATACTTTGTGAGTCATGTGCTCAAGGATGAGGAAAATAAGTACTCTCCAGTTGAGAAGTTTGGATTGGCCCTCGTCATGGCCAGCAGAAAATTAAGGCCCTATTTCCTGGCTCACAGTATACTCGTCTACACTGACCAACCTTTGAAGCAAGTTCTGCAAAAGATGGAAGCCGCTGGAGGGATGTTAAAATGGGTCGTTGAGCTCAACATGTTCGATATATCATTTGAACCAAGGAAAGCCATTAAGGGGCAAGCCTTGGCAGATTTCATAGTTGAGCTTACTCGGCCAACTATAGAGCCAATATCTGATCCTGCTGAAGGAAGGAAGCATTGGACGCTCATGGTTGATGGGTCGTCCACTGTCAATGGATGTGGGGCAGGAATCATTTGTCAATCTACGGAAGGAGAAAAGTTTGAATATGCGCTAAGATTCCAGTTCCAAGCGTCCAATAACGAAGCTGAATATGAAGCACTTCTAGCTGGAATCAAAATGTGTAAAGCGGCAGGAGCTCTGGAGATTGAGGCCAAATCAGACTCTCTCTTGGTCGTCAGCCAAGTCAATGGAGACTTTGAATGTAAAGAAGCGTCGATGGGCAAATATATGCGCCTGATCAAAGATAAGATTGAGCCTTTGAAACGATTTGTTCTCGATCAAGTACCAAGGTCAGATAATCATAAAGCAGATGCTCTCTCAAAATTGGCCAGCTTGGCTGAAGGTGATGCGCCAAGAACAGTGTTTTGGGAAGTTAAACCCAAAAAGAGTATTGACCAAGAACAAATCACGTTTCTTAGCCGAGGGACAGTTTGGATGGAGCCTATAATAGAATACAAAAAGGCGGGACGTTTGCCTGCAGACCCTATAGAGGCCAAGTATGTGAAGGCTCGAGACAAGTGGTTTGAACTTTGGGATGAGACCCTTTACAAGAAGTCATTCAATCGTCCTCTCCTCAAGTGCATCACTAGGGAAGATGGTCTAGAGGTTCTGAAGGAACTCCATGAAGGAGCTTGTGCATCCCACATTGGGGGAAGAGCATTGGGAGAAAAAGCTTTAAGGACGGGGTATTACTGGCCTACCTTAAAGGAGGATGCCCTCGTCTATGCAAAGAGGTGCGACAGTTATCAGAAGCATGGAAATCTGCATCAGAAGCCGTCCAATTACTTGACTCCTATCTTATTCCCTCTTCCCTTTGCCAAGTGGGGCATGGATATTCTGGGACCTTTCCCCATAGCCGCTGGGCAAAAGAAGTTTGTAATTGTAGCAGTGGACTATTTCACTAAATGGATAGAGGCTGAAGCCATGCGAGGTATAACAACAAACGACGTCAAGGGCTTTATTTGGAAAAACAATATAACTCGTTTCAGCATGCCACAGTCCATCGTCTTTGATAATGGTCCATAGTTTGAAACGCCTAAACTGAAAGATTGGTTGGCAGAAAGAGAAATCAAGGCTCACTTCGTTGCAGTCGCCCACCCACAAGCCAATGGGCAAGTAGAGTCCTTCAACAAGATTCTATCCAATGGAATCAAAGGAAGTTTGATAATGCCAAGGGACAATGGGTTGAAGAGCTACAACTAGTGTTATGGTCCATCAGACTAACCGCCAAAAATTCTACAGGGGAGACACCCTTCATGTTAGTTTATGGCACTGAAGCCGTCTTGCCCATTGAGATTGAAGAACCCATCCTGCGAGTCATGTTGTACACAGAAGATGCCAATTGGGCTGCATTGCGCACGGCTTTGGATCAAGTACCAGAAGTCAGGGGCAATGCCTTGCAAAAAATGCAATTGTACAAGCTGCGAATGGCTCGGGAGTTTAACAAGAGAGTCGCTAGACGACCACTCAAGGTGGGGGATCTTGTTCTATAAAAAAATGGAGGCGGTTGGACGAGCTAAAGAGCTGGGGAAGCTAACACCAAATTGGGAAGGACCTTATCTAATTATCCAAAAGCTGCGCAGTGGAACCTTTCGTCTCCAAGATCTGGATGGACGAGCAATACAGCGGACTTTGAACTCAGATACTCTGAAGAAGTACCACGTCTAACTCAGTTCATCGTCAGGAAACTAGCCAGTAGTTTGTAGTCACTCCAAAGTGCCACGGCACATGCTAGAAAAAAGAATTGTATACATGTATCTTGGCATTTAGTCAAGCAAAATTCATATAATACAATTCCTACTTTCTTATCGCTTTTGTTTATTTCTACCAAGTTAGTTCACTTTGGGGCATTAAATCAGTTACTAGTCTAAAAGTGACAATAACTTGGACAAAAATACAAAAACAATAGAACGTCAAAAATACTCACTTCTCTGCCGAACATCACTCCCTCGAAGAGACCGGCCAAAGTGTAACAACACATAAGTGGCCAACAAATTGACAAAATCTCTAGTAAGAGAAAACTACTTCCGGACCAAGTTGACCCGAAATAAGCCCTTAGTCAAGGATACTTACTTTCAAATACACGGACAGCTTAGTAGTAAGGACCCTAGTAAGGGATCACTACTTCCGGACGAGTGTGGCTCCCTTAAGGAAGCCGGCTAAGACATGGTTTGAACATATATCTAAAGCTCAAACTTAGCAATTTCAGCAGGCTCGGCCAAAGTTGGCCGCTCTCCTTCTTGGACTATGGCTCGTGCATCATATACGGTTGAGCTTAGCCCAAGAAGGAGGGGATAAGACAAGCCTATAGGACGAGCTAAAGAGAGAAGGTCGTCTAAAAACCAGGACGAACTAGGCAATAGATGCCCTTGTAATGGTTCAATACTGCAAGACGAGCGTTACCAACTCGAGAAAACGGCTAGAACGTGGCTCGTCCACAAAACCAATATGTACTGGCCGCTTTCCACCTTGGGGCAAGACTCGTCTGAAATAGACAACCGTCCAAGTTTCAAGGACGAATCTCAGAAAGTACTTGGGCAACTTTTTGTAAAGAGTCATGATCGTCCAAGGACAAGGAAGGCAAATTTCCTTACTTTTATTTTGCAAACCGTCAAAAATGCTTGGACGAGTCTCTTTTTATACTTGGATGCATTTTGGAAAGATTTACGATCGTCCATAGACCAGGAAGTTGCTCACTCCTTTGGCATGTGTATAGATCGTCCAACATCCAGGACGAGGCTCACTTTATACTTAGTCGAAATTGGAATGCAAGAAAAGAAAGGACAAGCAATTAGCAAAAAATTCTTTTTCATATACTTGGCAAAAATTTACAACTTAAGGCTAAAAGAGACAAAGCTACGACGGCAAACAAGCCAAGAAACTTAGAAAATAAACCTAAAGCTAGGCATTTCATTCAGCAAGAGTTTCTTGGCCGTCCTCAGGGGTTTCATCCTCGCCTGCACCTTCTTCGTCTGACTAAGTGAATTCAGGAGGTTCTTCAGCAGACAAGAATGCACGGTGAGCAGTCTCCTGATATTCTAGACGACGGACAAAGCTGGGAACCTCACTAGGCTCGGCCAGCATCTCAAAAGCCTTGACGGCCCAGTCTTTGGACGACGTAATAACCTGAGCCAAGGCCTCTTTGGCGTCATCAAAGGATTGGGCCGCTTCTTTTTGCAGACGGGGATTCTTCGCCCTTAGGATGATACTCTCCTTTCTCAGTTGGACCGCTGCCAGAAGAGCAGTATCCCTTTCACCCTTCAACTCAGCTGATAGGGCGTCTAAGACCATTTTCAGCCGGTCTTGTTCCGTGTACAGCTGGTTGATGGAAACAAGATATTTCTTGTTCTCAGATTCCAGGGTTGTTGATCTCTTCTCCAAGGCCTCCAGTGACTGACGATGGAGAATGTTGGCCATTTCAATGTCATGGATGGCCTTGTCGCATACCGTTGTAGCAAGGTGGACGAGCTGTTTGTTCTCCTTTCTAAGCTCCCTCGCCCACTCTTCAGTTAGCATGCTGCGAGCAAAAAGCTGAAACATTGAAAACCAAACAAGTCATTAGACGAGTTACAATAAAGAATAAATTTGTACAAGTATAAAACAAAAGCGGCAACAAGTTATACCTTAACAGCAAGTTGAGACATGTAGCCCACATGCCCGGCCAATGCTCCCTTTTATCCTTTGATATAGGATTCAGGGTAACATTTGAAGAGCTCCTGCTTAAGCCGATCTCTTTCTACTTTGGACATTTTAGCAAAGGCAGCAGAAGACTCCTCGTCCGAATCTATGGTGGGAGTAGCTGAGGGAAAAGCTGGTCCTTTGCCTTTATCTGAAAGAGGGGGGGAGTCAGTTATCTTGATTGGAAGGACAATGGCTTGTCTATTGGACGGACTCATGGACCGTCCGCCGACCCGCACAGTCCTAACTATGTTCAGATAATACTACTCACCAGACGAGATGGATGCCGTCCTAACAGTTAGCGACATCTGCGAAACCAGCTTGGCTACCGGGCCGCTGAAACCCGGGTAGTTCTCAGTAGCCGTCTCCGTCTCCGGAATAACCAAAGCCAAAGCCAACTCTGGTTTGATCTTAGCAGAATCCGCAGGAAGAACGACCAACTGACTAGCGGGGTCAGGACTTTTTTCCCCCTCGGCAGGGACAGCAGCGGAAGGCTCCTCTTTCTGGACCTTGTCTTTAGGGGGAGGCATGGTTTTTTCTCCAACTCCGCCAGCCGGAGTAGTCTTCTCCGTCCCCTTTCTTGTAAAGCCCTTGGGCTTTTTTGCTGGAAGCTGGTCCGCGGCCGCTGTAGGCCTCTTTTGGACGAAGATGACTTCCCGGGTGGAAGTTTGTTTGTAGAAGCATTTTTCTGCAAGAAATGAACAAGTTACAATAAGGGTCGGCCAAAGAGCAAAAGCTAAAAACAAATTCCAATGCTTCATACGAAAATCACACAAAGAAGGAAGGCGTCCTATAATGGACACCACCTTTCCTAAGGGAACCTCGTCCAAAAATATCCTCGTCCGAAGAAATTTCCAAATACAGACGAAGTTGATGCAAAGAAGGAGGCCGTCCAAAAGTGGACAGACAAAAATGACTTCCGTCCAAGGACAGGAAATCAACTCTTCGTCCAGTTTCAGAACTTAAAGTTCCTCAGACGAGAAGGGCCCAAAGAAGGTGGTCGTCCAAGCATGGACGCCTTCCTTCTTCAGGTGATTCTCGTCCAATAAAATGGAACCTAAATTGGACGAGTCCAAATGGTGCTCGTCCAAAGTTAATCCGTCTCTCATACAAGAATGGCCCAAAGAAGGTGGCCGTCTAAGCATGGACGCCTTCCTTCTTCGGGTTATTCTCGCCCAGAGAAAGGGACAACGACTTGGACGAGTCCAAATGGTACTTGTCCAAATACGTTCAGCATCTCAGACGAGAAGGGCCCAAAGAAGGTGGCTGTCCAAGCATTGACGCCTTCCTTCTTCAGGTGATTCTCGTCCAGAGAAAGGGACAACGACTTGGACGAGTCCAAATAGTACTCGTCTAAAGACGTTCAATATCTCAGACGAGAATGGCCCAAAGAAGGTGGACGTCCATGCTTGGACGCTTTCCTTCTTTGGGTGATTCTCGTCCAAGGGTTGGATGCAAATTCTTGACGAGTCAGAATGATCCTCGTCCAAAAAAAAAAAAAAAATATATATATATATATATATTTTACCAGTGTTTCAGCCCTTTTCTCGGCGCTGCTCTTGGCGTATTCCTTCCATAAGTTGTCTGTGAATTTAGACATGCTTATATCTTCCGTCCAAGAAGCCTTGAGACGTGTTCTGGCCGAGTCTGCAAAAAAGAGATGAAAAAGGGGTTAGTCAGATAAATACTATTGACGAAGAGTTTTACTTGGAGAATTTGAGTGTATACCTCTATCTTCGGCCAACCGCAAGTCGGCGGCGACTAAGAACTCATCATGGTAAAACATTTCTTTAAAGGGTATCCAGTTAGCTGGCCCCTTAAAAGATCGCTGGCCGGGCCTGGAGTACTCCTTTATTCTGAAGTACTCCACAACCTCTTCGTCAAAGTTGTCCTCCAACTCCAGCCAGGACTGCTTCCGCCCACTATTTGTGACAGCTCGATTATAAAACCTATAGCCCTCAGTGGCATAGTCGTTGGCCGCCCGTAAGGCTTTCCATTCGTGCATCTTCGACGGTTTGCCCCAAGCGGTCATGAAGCCAGGGCGGTTGTAGATGCTGAGCCATACCCCGTCGACGGCCCCAGGGACCTTAGCCGCATAGTGAATATGGGTGAAGGCTTGGATAGAGAGGGTCAGGCCGCGCAACTCGCAGACGGCAATGAACGTCAAGACGTTGTGCCAAGCATTTGGAGCCAGCTGATTATGGCCGATGTTGTAGTACTGCAACACTTGTTCTATAAACTCGTGGAGGGGGAACCTTAATCCCGCGTCCAAGGCCAGCTTGTAGACGGCGAAGTGGTTCTTTGGGGCACTCAAAATCGTCGTGTCCTTATTTGGGACGACAAAGGAGAAGCCTGGCATGGGCATGTAGGAGGATAAATAACTAGGGTTTGGTCCTATTTTCTCTAGACATTTACGATTGACCAAAATGAAGGTGGGGTCAGAAAGGGGAACTAAGCGTCTTCTAATCTCAAACGAGGTAGTAGAGGCTTCGTCTGATTCTCCGACAGCGTCAGATTCACTGCCGTTATTATCTTCGCCGATTTCCTCCATATTGACGTCCCTGCCAAAAGGACTGGCCTCAGGGTTTATTTCAGAGGCTTCTAAATTGCGGTCAAGGGAAGGAGGCCCGCCCAAAGGCTCAGCACTTTGGGCCCACCTCGCCTCATCTGGAACTCGTCCAGTAGATTCCTCCATGTTTGAACTATGTGAGGGGAGTATTACCTTTCGCCTTAGACGGGTCGTTTGCTTGACGCACGCCAGATTACCCTGCACAGGTAAAGACTGGGTCATCTGACTTTCTCGGCCAAAACCACAAAAAATTATATACTCGGCCAGAAGAGGCCCAACTCTAGAATGTGCCGAAGAAGAAGCACTCTCGGTTCTAGGGTCAAGACAAGCTCTTGGTCGGCTACGATTATTTGACGAAGAAGATTCGATTTTATTTATTTTCTAAGAAAAAACAAAAAGAATAAAGAAAAAAAAAGCAAAGAACAAAGGAAAATAACCTAATGAAACGCTTGGACGATTCGGTGAAGAAGGCTGAGACTGGACGATCTCTCTCTCTCTCTAGAAAAATTTGCAGAGTCTCTCTCTCTAGAAAAGTTCTCTCAGGGTGTGAAATGATTTAATGTATTCATACCCAAGATATATATAGGGGGTAATAAATTAAAACCCGTTGAGCAGGTTACTGATGACCGAAAGAAGTTTGAAACGGTCGATTTTGACCGGTAAAACCTAGAAAAAGGGCGCGTTCTTGCCTTTATTTTGAAATTGACTAAACTACCTTTGGTAAAAGGGTATTAACCGTCAGATGGGCCAACAGTGAAAACCCTTTTAGGGGCAAATGTTGTAGCCTAAAAATCTAGGGTTCCCTAATAGACACTTGGGCTCATCAGAGCCAGACACGTGTCCTTCGTACAAATCAAGAAAAATGATTTAACCCTTGGGCCGCACTCAGTTGGGAGAAAAAAAGCCTGCTTTTCTGGCCCAAAAGCTAGTCAGAGCCTAGCCCCTTGATGGTGGCTGTAAGTGATTGGTTGATAAATTCTCACAAATCATGGTCTGTCACGTGTCATAATCTGATTACTTAACCAATCAGATGCCACCATTCTAGGGCAGTTTTTGAGGATAGCTGTCATCTTGCCATCACTATAAATACCCCTGAAATCAGGAGAAAGAGAATTCAATGCAAACAGTGCAAAGTTACTCTGTAAAAAACGCTCTCACTTTCTCTCTCTAAATCTGCTTTTCTCTTTACAACTCCTGATACTTGACTTAAGCTTCGGATGGGGAACCACCACCCAAACCTCCAGGGTGGGTCCCTTTTTGCAGGTTTGGGAACGAAGCTCAGGCTTGGACTAGGTTGATTCAGACATTGTTGCACAAGTCTCCAAGGAAGAACATCTAAGGGATACTAGTTTACTTGCTAGACAAGAAAGCTCTGCCTATAGCTTACTTGTTGGACAAGCGGACTAAACACAAGTAAATAGCAAAAAAAAAAAAAAAAACTTTCTTTTAGACTCCATCCCATTGCTCATAATAAACCTTAATCAGTTAATAATAATTCTATCAGCTTTCATATAAGTACTGCTAATCCTCTTTGCAACCTTTAAGCACCTAGGCAAAATTAAATAAACTCATGTTTTTCAACCTCACCACATAGATTTTATGCATCACGCCCTCAACGCCTTCTCATTCTCAACGGGCTAAACGGGGTCCTGCTACCAATTGTCTCTTAGTTTCTAAACATGATTTTACTTAATTGGGGAAAGCATAATTAAGATAGCATACATCTTAAATGAAATTATAGAATAATCTTAACAGATCTTAGTATTATTATCAACTAGGGGAATGAATTTAAATTCAGTTCATAAGAAAAATGGTTACCTTAACTGCTTCCATAATTTGAGGATAGAATATCTTGAGAAATAAGCTCTAAATGAATAGCTCTGGTCTTTTATGAACAGTAGCTCTGATACCAAAGGGAGTTGTGGAATTTTAATAGAGTTTTGAGGAAATTCAGAAGAGAGAAGAGAGAGGAAATGTGGAAATGTGTTGTGGCAAGTGCCTTCTGATGCCTTTACTTCATTAGAGAACTCTTATTTATAAGCAGAGGATTACAACAGTTCGTACAAAATACTACATACTAATTCTCCAAACCACATTAGCCCTAAAATAGTTATTAACGAGATGGAATTTCCTACTCTCGTACCAGATACTACCTCACTCAAAGAAAAATTAACCCTTGGAACAAAACAAACTATGAACCCTTTGGTTTGAGAATATATTTCTAATTTTCGTGTTATTACAAACAAGCTAAATACCGTCCCTGAAGTAACCATCAAGGACAGCCAAGCAGAGATTGAAAGAGGTTAATAGCGTTGCCTGATTGCAATGCAAAATTAATTAAAGCAGCATATGATTATGGTCTTCTTAATTCAGTCTATACTATGACTGGAGAAGAGCTATCATCAATTCCTCAATTATACAAGGCAGCTAAAAATTATTTAAATATTACAAAGTCCCCTATGATCTTTGTAAGATGTTACACTGCCCCTGTTGAAGCTACGTTTCAAGAGAAAAAGTAATGTATTCGAGTTATTAAAATAGGATGTACAAGTAGTAATCTTATTCCTGAAGAAATTATGGCCCAGCCTGAGTTAATGTTTACTACTCATTATTTCATTAATTTCATTACTATCTGTTTCGCATTCTAAAACGTATATTTCTTCATCGGGTGGTATATGAGTTTTTCCTATTTCATATTCAGCTATGTGTAATTCAATAAAATTCACATTTTTTATATTTTTATTGGCGTTTTTATTTGTTTTAGTTTTACATTCTCTTGCTATATGACCTATCTGGCCACAATTGTAACATCTACATTTTTTAGGGTTATTAACATATTTATAAACCTTCCTTTTAACAAAGTAATTTCTATTTGATCGTTTCTTGTTTTTATATTTTCCATAAGGTTTGAATCTTTTATATCTTCTTTTAATTAGTCTGGGTCTTTTAGTTTTATATTTCTTTTGTAATTTATGACATCAGACTTTCGAGATTTCATATCTTTCACAACAATTACTTATTTTAGCTTGTTTTCTAAATGCTTTTTGGTTGTTTACTTCGATACAATAATTCCTATACCATGTTTGTAAAAATGCTATTTGTTCTCCTAAGGTTCCTGATTTAGGTTCTTTAGCATATGCTTCTTGTACCATAGTGTTTATAGGTATTGGTAATTTTTTAAAATATAATTTTTGAAATACAGCCATTTGTTCAGGTGTTTCAGTTCCTAATTCATAATAATTTAATTGGAATGCACAATTGTATCTATTTAAATCCTCTGGGCACATAGAACATATTTCCATATTTTTATATCCAAAGGGTAAAACATTTCATTCATAAAATCCATTAGGTACTTTAAATGCTGTTAATTGTTTGGGTTCTTCAGTTAGTTTTAATTGGTGAAAACCACTTTTACAGTCAAACTTTAAAAAATAATTATAACCTTGTATTTGTCTCATTTTAAGCATCTTATTTGGTATGGGGTAGTTATATGTTATTGTTTTTTTCATTTAAAATTCTATAATCTATAACCATTCTTGTTTTTCCTCTTTTTTGTTCTGAATGATTATTAACTATAAATGCACTGCTACTATGTTTTGAATTACTTGGTCTAATTAATTTTCCAGCTAATAGTTCTGTTATATGCATTTTAAATTCTTTTTCATCTCGCTGTGTATAGAAAAAATATTTTATGTTCTTTCTTATAGATATGGAGAAAACTCTATTAAAATTCTACAACTCCCTAGTGAATAGTATTTTCACTGTAGCAAATAGTCTTTGTAATAGTATGTAGTTTTTGTACGAACCGCTATAATACTCTGCTTATAAATAAGAGTTCTCTTATTCATAGGAGTATTAATTTTTTTTGGTAATAGCTCGATTTTTATTGTTTTGGCTACTCTGCTTGCTTGTTATCTAGATTGGTGGAAGCTGCTCTTTCTCTTTTCATAAGAGCTATGTCTTCCATTAACTCTTTTATTTGTATCTTTTGCTCTTGATTGTCTTGAATCAGTTGCTGTACTAACGTTAGTCTTTAATAATTCGGGAGATATAATCTGCATAGCAATTTTCATTAGTCTTTAATAATTCAACAGAAAATTCATATTGATTGATGTCAGCTATTATTCTATTTATTTCCTTTCTTGTGATGGAATCTTGTACTTTTTGGGTTAGCCAACTCCTAACAGTTCTATTATATGTTCTAATTATGAATTTACTATAAACAATATAACTTTCAAATTTTTTGATTCCATATTTTACTGCTTTTAACTCTTTTTTATTTATGTCCCAATTGATTTCATTTGCCTTAAATTTTCTGAATGATATCTACATATGTATTCCTTTTTATCATTTTTGTATCTGTAATATTAATACTGCTAAAAAACCATCATTGGTTTCACTAGCATATGTTTCAACTATCCATATAAATTCTTTATCTTCATCTGGAAAACTTAGTTTTGGTAATTTGCTAACTAATTCTTTGATATTCTCTAAAATCTTAGTATCAGTATCTTCCCATCTAAAATCGTAGTCTTTCCGTAATTTTTTAGTAAGTGGTTCAGTATATTGTGATAATTTAGGTATAAATTCTCTAACCTGATTTCCTATTCCTAAAAATTTATGTAATTCCTTCTTAGTATTAATCTCCTTTTGAAACTCTATGATTTTTTGGGCTATATGGTCTTGCATTTTTATCGCTTTATCTATTTCAAATCCTAAGAATTCAATTTGTGTTTTAAATAATTCCGTTTTCTTTTTACTTAAAACTATTCCACTATTTGTTATTATTTCTATAAATTGTTCTAATAATTTATAGTGTTCTTCCTGTATTTTGGAATATATAAGTATATCATCTATATATACTAAACAATTTGATAATTGATTTAAATATTTATCCATAAATGCTTGAAATCTACCAGGGGCATTTTTATATCCAAAGGGTAAAACATTCCATTCATAAAATCCATTAGGTACTCTAAATGCTGTTTATTGTTTGGATTCTTCAGTTAGTTTTAATTGGTGAAAACCACTTTTACAGTCAAACTTTGAAAAATAATTATAACCTTGTATTTGCCTCATTTTAAGTATCTTATTTGGTATGGGGTAGTTATATGTTATTGTTTTTTCATTTAAAATTCTATAATCTATAACCATTCTTGTTTTTCCCCTTTTTTTGTTTTGAATGATTATTAACTATAAATGCACTGCTACTATGTTTTGAATTACTTGGTCTAATTAATTTTCCAACGAATAGTTTTGTTATATCCATTTTAAATTCTTTTTCATCTCACTGTGTATTATTAAAAGGTTTTTGGGATATTATACTGTTTTGGTCTTTTAATGTTATTTGTATTTCAATTTTATGTTTATGCCAATTTTCTAAAGGATTTTCACTACATAATTCTTCTAATTTGATTTTTAAGGGAGTAAGCTTGTCTAAATGTAACATACCAATTTCTATGATTTCTAAGTTATTGGTTTCTTTTTTCGTTGTCATCTTTTGGACTAACTTAACTTCTTCTCCTATTTTGCATTTTTCCCATTCTATTGATATTCGTTCTCTATTTTTAACTACTTTAGCTCTTAACTTATGTTTACAAGGGGTAAATAATGTAAGGAATTCTTTATCTATAATAAATGGTTTATATTGGTTTAAGAAATTAGTTCCTAATATAATATCTTTTCCTATTAATTCAAAGCAATATACTTTAGGTACAATAAGTATTTTATTCCAAATTTGTATTCGGACATTCGTTTGATAAAGGGTAATTTTACTACTATTGTTATTAAAAATAGAGAACGAATACCAATAGAATGGGAAAAATGCAAAATAGGAGAAGAAGTTAAGTTAGTCCAAAAGATGACAACGAAAAAAGAAACCAATAATTTAGAAATCATAGAAATTGGTATGTTACATTGAGACAAGCTTACTCCCTTAAAAATCAAATTAGAAGAATTAAGTAGTGAAAATCCTTTAGAAAATTGGCATAAGCATTTATGGATAAATATTTAAATCAATTATCAAATTGTGTAGTATATATAGATGATATACATATATATTCCAAAACACAGGAAGAACACTATAAATTATTAGAACAATTTATAGAAATAATAACAAATAGTGGAATAGTTTTAAGTACAAGAAAATGGAATTATTTAAAACACAAATTGAATTGTTAGGATTTGAAATAGATAAAGCGGGAATAAAAATGCAAGACCATATAGCCCAAAAAATCATAGAGTTTAAAAAGGAAATTAATACTAAGAAGGAATTACAGAAATTTGTAGGAATAGTAAATCAGGTTAGAGAATTGATACCTAAATTATCACAATATACTGAACCACTTACTTAAAAATTACGGAAAGACTACGATTTTAGATGAGAAGATACTGATACTAAGATTTTAGAGAAAATCAAAGAATTAGTTAGCAAATTACCAAAACTAAGTTTTCCTGATGAAGATAAAGAATTTATATGGATAGTTGAAACAGATGCTAGTGAAACCAATAATGGTTATGAAGCAGTATTGAAATACAGATTCAAAAATGATAAAAAGTAATACATATGTAGATATCATTCATGGACTTTTAAGGCAAATGAAATCAATTGGGACATAAACAAAAAAGAGTTAAAAGCATGAAAATATGGAATCAAAAAATGTGAAAGTTATATTGTTTATATTAAATTCATAATTAGAACAGATAATAGAACTATTAGGAGTTGGTTAATCCAAAAATTACAAGATTCCATCACAAGAAAGGAATTAAATAGAATAATAGGTAACATCAATTAATATGAATTTTCCAGTTGAATTATTAAAGACTAATGAAAATTGCTATGCAAATTATCTCTCCCGAGTTAGTACAGCAACTGATTCAAGAGAATCGGGAGCAAAAGATACAAATAAAAGAATTAATGGAAGAAATAGCTCTTATGAAAAGAGAAATAGCAGCTTCCACCAATCCAATTAAGGAGCAAGCAGATATTGGCAGTAGCCAAAACTATAAAAATCGAGCTATTACCAAAAAAAAAAATTAATAATCCTATGAATAGGAGAAATACAAAGATATTCTCCAAACCAAGTTAGCCCTAAAATAGTTATTAACGAGATGGAATTTCCTACTCTCGTACCAGATAATACCTCATTCAAGGAAAAATTAACCCTTCGAACAAAATAAACTATGAACCCTTTGGTTCGAGAATATATTTCTAATTTCCGAGTTATTGCAAACAAGCTAAATACCGTCCCTGAAGTAACCATCAAGGACACCCAAGCAGAGATAGAAAGAGGTTATGATACTAACCCGTCAAAAAAGGTAAACGAGTTAATAGCGTTGCCTGGTTGCAATGCAAAATTAATTAAAGCAGCATATGATTATGGTGTTCTTAATTCAGTCTATACTATGACTGGAGAAGAGCTATCATCAATTCCTCAGTTATACAAGGCAGCTAAAAATTATTTAAATATTACAAAGTCCCCTATGACCTTTGTAATATGTTACACTGCCCCTGGTGAAGCTACGTTTCAAGAGATAAAGCAATATATCCGAGTTATTAAAATGGGATGTACAAGTAGTTATCTTATCCCTGAAGAAATAATCACGCCCTCAACGCCTTCTCATTCTCAACGGCTAAACGGGCTCCTGCTACCAATTGTCTCTTGGTTTCTAAACATGATTTTACTTAATTGGGGAAAGCATAATTAAGATAGCATACATCTTATATGAAATTATAGAATTATCTTAACAGATCTTAGTATTATTATAAACTAGGGGAATGAATTTAAATTCAGTTCATAAGAAAAAGGGTTACCTTATCTGCTCCCTTAATTTGAGGATAGAATATCTTCAGAAATAAGCTCTAAGTGAATAGCTCCGGTCTTTTATGAATAGTAGCTCTGATACCATAGGGAGTTGCGGAATTTTAATAGAGTTTTGAGGAAATTCAGAAGAGAGAGAAGAGAGAGGAAATGTGGAAATGTGTTGTAGCAAGTGCCTTCCGATGCCTTTGCTTCATCAGAGAACTCTTCTTTATAAGCAGAGGATTACAACGGTTCGTACAAAAACTACATACTATTACAAATACTGTTTGCTACAGTGATAAGTGAAATTACTATGCACTATTCATCTGCTAGCTGCATCTCAGAATTATTACACTATTGTTTTTAAAGATAACTATCGTTTACATCTTCTTTTTACGTGGTTAACACTTCGTGGATATTTGCTTATCTTGATATGACTTCTTGTTGGCTCCCAGAAGATTCGGCTCTATCTTCTTCGTCCCTATCTTCTATGATGGGAACAATAGTTTGTTGGCTTTTGCATATTTGACATGTGTGGTTATTATTTTGCTGCATCCAGCTACAGTATCTCTTCAGAGTATCTGTGGTCATAAAATTTCGTTGAATATATCTGGTAACTGGTTCTTGGTCTGGATGGAGGAGACTCCATATCCAAGACTTTATAGTTTCCACTGCATCATAACCATATTCTTTATTTTGAGAGATAACTAAGGTGTTAAGCTCTTTATGATTTACCCACACTGGAGTCTTAACTATATTGCACAAAGCGTCATAAATTGTCTTCACCTTAACTGCTTGCTTTTCCCGGAGGATCTCTGGTATATCATTTACATTTAACTCAGGTTGGGCCATAATTTCTTCAGGGATAAGATAACTACATGTACATCCCATTTTAATAACTCGGATACATTGCTTTATCTCTTGAAACGTAGCTTCACCAGGGGCAGTGTAACAACTTACAATGATCATAGGGGACTTTGTAATATTTAAATAATTTTTAGCTGCCTTGTATAACTGAGGAATTGATGATAGCTCTTCTCTAGTCATAGTATAGACTGAATTAAGAAGACCATAATCATATGCTGCTTTAATTAATTTTGCATTGCAATAAGGCAACGCTATTAACTCGTTTACCTTTTTTAAGGGGTTAGTAACATAACCTCTTTCTATCTCTGCTTGGCTGTCCTCGATGGTTACTTCAGGGACGTTATTTAGCTTGTTTGCAATAACTCGGAAATTAGAAATATCTCCTCGAACCAAAAATCATTTAGAAAATAAGCTACTATTCACAAAAGACCAGAGCTATTCACTTATAGCTTATTTCCCAAGATATTCTATCCTCAAATTATGGAAGCAGATAAGGTAACCCTTTTTCTTATGAACTGAATTTAAATTAAATCCCCTAGTTTATAATAATACTAAGATATGTTAAGATAATTTTATAATTTCATATAAGATGTATGCTATTTTAATTATGCTTTCCCCAATTAAGTAAAATCATGTTTAGAAACCAAGAGACAATTGGTAGCAGGAGCCCGTTTAGCAGTTGGGAATGAGAAGGCGTTGAGGGCGTGATGCATAAAACCTATGTGGTGAGGTTGAAAAACATGAGTTTATTTAATTTTACTTAAGTGCAAAGCGGATTTGTAGTACTTATATGAAAGCTGATAGAATTATTATTAACTGATTAAGGTTTATTATGAGCAATGGGATTGAGTCTAAAAGAAAGTTCATACAGGAAAGAATATTTACTTGCTATTTACTTGCTTATTTACTTGTTATATTCACCTATCATGGAATCACAAATAAAGATAGTTAAATTAGATATTGAATGGCGAAATTATGCTTTACTATTTAAAATTCAAAGGATAAAAGATCAAATAAGTATTTATAACATTCATCTACATGAAGCATATGTACTAAACGATACTGAAACAAGATATACTTCACTTAAATTAATACAGAAAGAACAAAATAAGATAGAAAAACTTTCGAAAAATCAAATAGAGCTTCAACATTCACTAAATTTGTTAAAACAAATAGAATTTAAACATTTATTAAATTCGTTATGACAACTAAATCACAAATAGCAAAGGCTATAAAACGATTTAATAATGACTATTTTATATCAACTATTATTAGATACCCTGATGGTCCATTTAAAATATATAAAACCAATCAAGAAAGACAATTTGCAGAAATTAGTGAAGGAAAATTCTATTTAATAATAGATAGAAAACAAATGATCTTAGAAACAATATTTGATAGAGAACGAAGACTAGCTAAGGAAAATGATTTAATACAAATAACCTTAATATAGAAAGTACTTATCCAGAATATAAAACCATTAATGATATCTATAAAAAATTAGAAAAGTTAGAAAGAAAATATGATGAAAGAATGCGAAAAATGGAAGAATCTATCAAAATAATACATATTAATACCAAACAAATATTAGATAAAGTATACAGAGTAGAAAATAATTTTAATGAAGAAATACAAAATCTTAAACTAGAGTATAATAATAGGTTTGGTAAAATAGACGAACAACTTATAAGTAATATCAAAGATAACACCGAAATATCAGAAATACAAGAATCAGAGGAAGAAACAATAAATAATACTACAATAGAAGCTTGAACAACTGTAATAAAGAGGCTTGAATGAAATAGTATAGCGGTAAACAACATAGAACAAAATAGTGAGGATTTTAATTCTGAAATATCCAGTCAAGAATTTAGATATTCAAACTATGTAGAATCCGATTTTAATTCAGAAAAGGATAAAGAAATTAATGCACTTACAAATGACGATGACTACTATTATATGGAAACTAGTAGAAATTATAATACTTCCTCCGTTCTGTTTTAAATGAAACATTGGATAAAATGACACTATTTATTAATCAATTTTGACTCCAATTTATCGCCATTATATAAAGAAAAATATAGTCAAGTGAGATCTTGTTAGATTCGGCTCGATGCATACTATCAAATTATAACTTTTTTATATTTTTTTACGTGTGCACAACTAAAGATATTAACAATTAAAGAAGCTCGTTGGGTTGCGTGAAAAAGCAAACGTTTCATTTAAAACAGAACGGAGGAAGTACTACTTTTAGAAAGAAAAGATATGATCACAACTATAGAAATAATGACTATATATAGAAATATCGAAGAAAAATAGAAAATAACTATGTACCAAAAGATAACCAAACAGGAGAAATTTTAAATTTAGACTGCTCTACAAATGTTGAATTAGATATACAAAATTGGACAGCTGAAATAAATACAAAATTAATAGAAACTAAAATACCAGTTAGTATGGCGTCTAATTATATTGAAGGAACGATTACAGGAATAGCTAAAAACTATTTAGCTAATATAGGAATAAAAGATTTAACAGAAATACAAAGTACTAAAATAGAAGGACAAGAGATGACAGAATCAACACAAATGTTGAAAAAATATGAACATGTAATTAGAAGAGAATTTGGAAGCTTAAATATAGACTTAAAACATGCAGAAGCTAAGAAAGAATATAGTAAATCCCAATTATATAATATGGAAATATGTTCTTTGTGCCCAGAGGATTTAAATAGATACGATTGTGCATTCCAATTAAATTATTATGAATTAGGAACTGAAACACCTAAACAAATAGCTGTATTTCGAAAATTATATTTTGAAAAATTACCAATACCTATAAACACTATGGTACAAGAAGCATATGCTAAAGAACGTAAATCAGGAACCTTATGAGAACAAATAGCATTTTTACAAACATGGTATAGGAATTATTGTATCGAAGTAAACAACCAAAAAACATTTAGAAAACAAGCTAAAATAAGTAATTGTTGTGAAAGATATGAAATCCCGAAATTCGGATGTCATAAATTACAAAAGAAATATAAAACTAAAGGACCCAAACTAATTAAAAAAAGATATAAAAGATTCAAACCTTATGGAAAATATAAAAACAAGAAACGATCAAATAGAAATTACTTTGTTAAAAGGAAGGTTTATAAATATGTTAATAACCCTAAAAAATGTAGATGTTACAATTGTGGCCAGATAGGTCATATAGAAAGAGAATGTAAAATTAAAACAAATAAAAACGCCAATAAAAATATAAAAAATGTGAATTTTATTGAATTGCACATAGCTGAATATGAAATAGGAAAGATTAATATACCACCCGATGAAGAAATATACGTTTTAGAATACGAAACAGGTAGTAATGACATTAATGAAATAATGAGTAGTGCAGAAGAAGATAATATTGAAACTGATAGTAATGGATAAAGAGCTACAAGGAGTTGATTACGACGAAGATATAACAGTACAACATAAAAATCAAAGAGCTATTTTTGATTTACAAAGATATAATGAATTTAAATATGAAGGATTTACATTCTCACCCAATAAGATAATTGAAAAGAATAAAATTGAATTAACTAATTTAACTAAGTATTTGAAAAAGAAAAAGGAAGAATATTTAGTTATAGCTGATAGAGAACATGTTATAGATATAACACAAGTACAAGGCAACACTAAAGTCCCATTAATTACACAAGAAGTACTATATGAAGAAATAGCTAAAATTAACGTGTAAAAAGATAAACCAATCACATTTAGATTTGTAGAACTAGCTGTTGAAATAATAATAAAAGCCTGTTTTAAGGAAGGAATAAATACTCCGTTAGAATTACAATTAGCTGATGATAGAATTAAAGAACCTATAGAGCAAGCCATTATAGCACAACTTAAAGGAAATCTTATTTATCAAAAAGTATGATTCATAATAGAGCCAAATTATTCGATAAGTCTAACTGACCAAAATATAGAAAATGCATTAGTCCTATATTGGATGTTAGGAGGAATAAACATGACAAATGGATCGAAAGTTATGACAGTACAATGTAATACTGCTTATATATTAACCAATCAACACCAAATTTATACTAAAATTAAATTAAGACCAATTACTATAGATCCCTCTTTTGCTGATCTTATATTACCTATAGAAAAAGGACTAAAATTATATTCTAAACAGAATTATGAGGAATTAGAAATAGAAAAAAAAACACTTAAGTATTTCTAGATGTAACACCCCGTCCTTCTACTACTAAGATATTAAACAATATATAATCAAGATATAGTAAAAAGACGTTAGCGGAAATAACGTCAGGACGGTTATGCTACTCTAAAACAATAAAGAAAGATAATCCTCAAATCAAAGTTTCATAGCTCCAAAAAACATTATAGTTATAAATAAAAGAAATATCCCAAATTATATCATAACATCAATCCAAAAACTACGAGACATGCAAGTCTCCCGTTAAAACTTAAATAAAACTAAATGTCCTTGAAACGTAGCCAAAAGTAGGACTCTCTATGGTCTGCATAGAATTCATCTACCAAAAACAATACCAGGAGCTTCTTCTCACTACAAACCCTCACTTTGCTAGCCCAAGCAGTCACAAGTCTAGCAGTCATTTCCATCTGCAAGGATATATATTAAATAATTCCACAGTCAGTGGGGAGTAACTAGCAGTTCTCCCAGAACAAAAGCAATCAAAGTACGATTCAGAAATAGATTAATAAGAAAGGAAAGCATACAATCATTATATCAATAACATGCATCTAAAAACAATAAAGCTCATAGGTAATACAAGTGATCATCAACAATAAGTAAACAACATATAGCGAGTGAATCAATTCTAGAATACATAAATAATAATAAATCAAAAATACAACAAGTTATTGAGTCAGAAACCGAACGCCAGTGAATCGCAATTCACTTCATAAGGTTTGTCAGATCGCAATCTCCAGATGGGCTTACGTTCCCCACTGCCTGTGTCTAAGAATGGCCAAACTCCCGATGCAGGGTAGAACATGCAGAACTCCCTGACCTCTCGGACGAGAACAATTAACCCAGGTGTACCCCTAGTTCGCAAACTAGGTGGTTGACATGTTCTTCACCGGGGACTACATCTATCCCACCGGATATTCTTATCTCAAAATAAAATCATGCATATCATCAAAGTATCATTCATCTTAAAATATTCATCAAAAAGGGATGCCACCCGGCCTTATACCCATAATTCATCAAAACAACTCTTCATAATTCCTCAAAATTAATAACTTACAAACTTTCAACAAATGTCTCCCACAATAAACACTTGAACATCTCTAAAACTCAACAATGATATTAAACTAGTTTTTACAGCACCAACAATTCAATCAAAAATACATCACCAATTAATTCCAAAACTTATTCATTAAAAGAGTAGTAACAATTAATCATTTTCTTTCATAAATCAAACATAAACTTAAGGATACCCAATAATACTTACTGCAACCTACTGAACATCAGCAACCAAGAACATAATAGATTACAAATTATTTCAGATTAACAAGCTCTCAAATAATTTAAAAGAGTATCCTCAATTTCACAATAAAAACCCAATAATAATTATTAAACTAATAAGTTCGAGCGGTAAAATCACACAAATATTATCATACGACCCTAATGGCTCTACTGACATGGTAAAATTTTTATTTATAATTTTCGGACTCCAAAAGTATTTTTAAACGTTAATATACAGATTACTCAATAAAGCCAATACAATAATTGAAAATGAAAATAAAAGCCCAAAATTTACAAAAAATTTACATAACATGCATAAACTCATGGAAATACATAATATACAAAGAAATGAATTTTTCAGCCTCCAGAAATAATTTTCATGATTTGTATACTGACATAAACGAAATTGCAAAAACAGATATATCAATTAAATAAACCGGTAAACAGTAGGTAAAAATTATTATAAGGCATGGGATACATACTAAACGTATAACATGATCCACGAAAAATAATTCCAGCAATTTTAACATTCGTTTAATAATTATTATGCAAATAAGCCAAAAACGCACAAAACACCAATTTAATCAAATAAATACTAAAAATCAGAAGAAAATTATTTTTCTTTATACAGTATTCACACAGCATGCATCAAGTATATTCATGTCAAATTTCGTCAATAATTTCATTCAAAAAGTATTTTAAATAATTCCTAGCGTAATAATCTAATACCGAATAATACCCTAATCACTATGGTTCTAAGATAACTACTAGTTACCTGGATCGTCGGAGGCGAGCTGAATATTTCTGGAAAATCCCGTTATAGGCGTGTACTCCTCTCCTTCTTCAATCCCCAAGCACCAAGTACAAGAAAGAGGCAAGTAGAACAAGTCACGAACAATTGATGAAGAGTAGGAAATGAAAATTTTTGAGAGAATGAAGAAGATGATGATGTCCAAAATTCTTGAAATATGGCAGCAATGGAGTTCTGAATTTTAAACAGAATTTGGAGTGTTTAATGGTTGAAGTGAAAGGTTTCATTAAGGAGAAATGATTAGGGGGGTTATGGGGGGGCACAAAACTACAAAGGGTCACAAAAAGAAAATAAAAAGAAATGAAAGAAGAGAAGCTTCTTCCTTCTCCTTCCCCTTGGCCGGCTGTCACGCCCAACACACCAAAAAAAAAATTTCGGCCCAAGTCATCAAGATCCATGCAACAAAAGTCCGCCACGCGATAAATCGTGAACTTCCTAAATCGCGCCTAAACTTTAAAAATACTTAATAATGAAAATAATTCTAATAAATTATATTATAAATATAAATATAATAAACACATTAGCACGCCATAAAAATAAAAATAACAATTCGGCTCCCAAAATTATAAAATAAAAATCATTAATTTAGAGAAAATAATAGTTTTAGAGAAAATTTTTGCGAAAAACTAGGAGCAAAATTATGGGTTGTTACACTAGATCCAGAAGAGAACGAGATGAGAACTTACCTATTCAAATAAAATCACAAGAATATTATATAATTATACAAATAGGAACAAAAAGCCTAACTGCAAAGCTAGATATTAATGCTGAAAGCAATTCAATTCCGTTAGAAAAGTTGTCAAACCACATAGTAGACATTAATGAGAATTTTAATAGACTAATAATTCTTAAAACAAATATTGCACAACAAGAAATAAATATTGAATACGTTATAACCCTAAACAATAAAATAGTATTAGGCAGAGAATTTTTGGAAAAGGTTAAACCCTGGAAAATAGAACAAGATTATTTTTATAGTTAATAATCATTCAGAACAAAAAAGAGGAAAACACAAGAATGGTTATAGATTATAGAATTTTAAATGAAAAAACAATAACATATAACTACTCCATACCAAATAAGATACTTAAAACGAGGCAAATACAAGGTTATAATTATTTCTCAAAGTTTGACTGTAAAAGTGATTTTCACAAATTAAAACTAACTGAAGAATCCAAACAATTAACAGCATTTAAAGTACCTAATGGATTTTATGAATGGAATGTTTTACCCTTTGGATATAAAAATGCTCCTGGTAGATTTCAATCATTTATGGATAAATATTTAAATCAATTATCAAATTGTGTAATACATATAGATGATATACTTATATATTCCAAAACACAGGAAGAACACTATAGATTATTAGAACAATTTATAGAAATAATAAAAAATAGTGGAATAGTTTTAAGTAAAAAGAAAATGGAATTACTTAAAACACAAATTGAATTATGAGGATTTGATAAAAGATAAAGCGGGAATAAAAATGCAAGACCATATAGCCCAAAAAATCATAGAGTTTCAAAAGGATATTAATACTAAGAAGGAATTACAGAAATTTTTAGGAATAGTAAATCAGGTTAGAGAATTTATACCTAAATTATCATAATATACTGAACCACTTACTAAAAAATTACGAAAAGACTACGATTTTAGATGGGAAGATACTGATACTAAGATTTCAGAGAAAATCAAAGAATTAGTTAGCAAATTACCAAAACTAAGTTTTCCAGATGAAGATAAAGAATTTATATGTATAGTTGAAACAGATGCGAGTGAAACCAATAATGGTTATGGAGCAGTATTATAATACAGATACAAAAAGGATAAAAACGAATACATATGTAGATATCATTCAGGAACTTTTAAGGCAAACGAAATCAATTGGGACATAAATAAAAAAGAGTTAAAAGCGGTAAAATATGAAATCAAAAAATTTGAAAGTTATATTGTTTATAGTAAATTCATAATTAGAACATATAATAGAACTGTTAGGAGTTGGTTAACCCAAAAATTACAGATTCCATCACAAGAAAGGAAATAAATAGAATAATAGCTGACATCAATCAATACGAATTTTCTGTTGAATTATTAAAGACTAATGAAAATTGCTATGCAGATTATCTGTCCCGAGTTAGTACAACAACTGATTCAAGAGAATCGGCAGCAAAAGATACAAATAAAAGAGTTAATGGAAGAAATAGCTCTTATGAAAAGAGAAAGAGCAGCTTCCACCAATCCAGATAAGAAGCAAGCAGATATTGTTATTAGCCAAAACTATAAAAATCGAGCTATTACCAAAAAAAATTAATACTCCTATGAATAGGAGAAATATGTCCTTACAAAGATATAATCCAAACCAAGTTAGCCCTAAAATAATTATTAACGAGATGTAATTTCCTAGTCTCGTACTAGATACTAACTCATTCAAGGAAAAATTAACCCTTGGAATAAAACAAACTATGAACCTTTTGGTTCGAGAATATATTTCTAATTTCCGAGTTATTGCAAACAAGCTAAATACTGTCCCTGAAGTAACCATCAAGGAAAGCCAAGTAGAGATAGAAAGAAGTTATGTTACTAAGCCCTTAAAAAAGGTAAACGAGTTAATAGCGTTGCCTGGTTGCAATGCAAAATTAATTAAAGCAGCATATGATTATGGTCTTCTTAATTCAGTCTACACTATGACTCGAAAAGAGCTATCATCAATTCCTCAGTTATACAAGGCAGCTAAAAATTATTTAATATTACAAAGTCCCCTATGATCTTTGTAAGATGTTACACTGCTCCTCGTGAAGCTACGTTTCAAGAGATAAAGCAATGTATCCGAGTTATTAAAATGGAATGTACAAGTAGTTATCTTATCCCTGAAGAAATTATGGCCCAGCGTTAAATGTAAATGATATACCGGAGATCCTCCGGGAAAAGCGAGCAGTTAAGATGAAGACAATTTATGATGCTTTGTGCAATATAGTTAAAGACTCAAGTGTGGGTAAATCATAAAGAGCTTAACACCTTAGTTATCTCTCAAAGTAAAGAATATGGTTATGATGCAGTGGAAACTATAAAGTCTTGGATATGGAGTCTCCTCCATCCAGACCAAGAACCAGTTACCAGATATATTCCACGAAATTTTATGACCACAGATACTCCGAAGAGATATTGTAGCTGGATGCAACAAAATAATAACCACACATGCCAGATATGCAAAAGCCAACAAACTATTGTTCCCATCATAGAAGATATGGACGAAGAAGATAGAGCCGAATCTTCTGGGAGCCAACAAGAAGTCATATCAAGATAAACAAATAGCCACGAAGAAATAACCACGTAGAAAGAAGATGTGAATGATAGTTATCTTTAAAAACAGTAGTGTAATAATTATGAGATACAGCTAGCTGATAAATAATGAATAGTATTTTCACTTTTCACTGTAGCAAATAATATTTGTAATAGTATGTACCTTTTGTATGAATCATTATAATCCTCTACTTATAAATAAGAGTTCTCTGGTGAAGCAAAGCATCAGAAGGCACTTGCCACAACACATTTCCACATTTCCACATTTCCTCTCTCTTCTCTCTCTTCTGAATTTCCTCTAATAATATTATTAATAATAATAAATAATAACAATAACAATAATAAATAATAAACAATGAATAATAATAATATAAAATAATAATAAATATTAAATAATAAATAATAATAATAATAATAAGTAAAAATAATAAATAATAAATAATAAATAATAAATAATAATAATAAATAATAATAATAATAATAATAAAACTAATAATAATAAAAATAAAAATAAATAATAATAAATAATAATAATAAATAATAATAATGATGAATAATAAATAATTAATAAATAAATAAATAATTAATAATAATAACAAATAAATAATAAATAATAATAGTAAATAATAAATAATGAATAATAATAATAATAAATAATAAACATTATGTTTTGTCCTCTACTTGTCCAACAAGTAAGCTGTAGACTGAGCTTTCTGGTCTAGCAAGTAAAAGAGTATCCCTTAAATGTTCTTCAGTTGGACACTTGTGCAACAATGCCTGAGTCAGCTTAGTCCTAGGCCTGGGCTTCGTTCCCGAACCTGCAAAAAGGGACCTACCCTGGAGGTTTGGGTTGTGGTTCCCCCTCCGAAGCTTAAGTCAGATTTCAGGAGTTGTAAGAGAAAGTAGAGAGAGAGAGAGAGAGAGAAAGTGAGAGAGTATTTTTTCGAGTAACTTTGCATTGTTTGCATTGAATGCCTTTTCTCCTGATATCTGGGGTATTTATAGTGATAGCAAAATGACAGCTATCCTTAAAACCTGCCCTAGAATAGTGGCTTCTGATTGGCTGAGGAATCAGACCAGGACACGTGGCAGGCCATGATTTGGGAGGGTTTATCAACCACTCTCCTGCAGCCACCTCATAGGGGTGGGCTTTGACTACCATTTGGGCCAGAAAAGTAGTATTTTAACCCAACTGAGCATAACTGAGCTTAACCCAAAGATTAAATCTTCCCTCTTTATTAACTAGGGGAGGACACGTGTACGGCTCCGATGAGCCCAGGTGTCTTCGAAGACACCGTAGATGTTAGGCTACAACATTTGCCCCTAAAAGGGTTTTCACTGTTGGCCCATCTGACGGTTAAGGCCCTTTTACCCAAGGTAGCTTCATTTGGCCCATCTGACGGTTAAAGCTCTTTTACCCAAGGTAGTTCTAATTGAAATGAAGGAAATGACGCGCCTTTTCATGGGTTTTACCGGTCATAACCGACCGTTGTATCCTTTCTTCGGTCATTCTTGACCGGCTCCACAGGTTTCTTTCCCCTCTATAAATAACTTTGGTGCGAGAGCAGGTATCTTTTCTTTGTTCTTTTTATTCTTCTTTATTCTTTATTTTTTCTTAGAAAATCAATAAAATGGAATTTTCTTCATCAAATAATCCTAGCCGACCAAGAGTTTGCCTTGACCATAGAACCGATACTTCTTCTTCGGCACATTCTAGAGTTGGGCCTCTTATGGCCGAGTATATATTTTTTTGTGGTTTTGGCCGAGAAAGTCAGACGACCCAGTCTTTACTTGTGCAGGGTAATCTGGCGCGCGTCAAGCAAACGGCCCGTCTAAGACGAAAGGTAATAATCCCGTCAAATAGCTCAGATATGGAGGAATCTACTGGACGGGTGCCAGATGAGGCAAGAGAGGTCCAAAGTGCTGAGCCTTTGGGCAGGCCTTCTTCCTCTGAACATAATTTAGAAGACTCCGAAATAAACCCTGAGGCCGGTCCTTATGGCAGGGACGCCGATATAGAGGAAACCGGCGAAGGTAATAACGGCAGTGAATCTGATGCTGCCGAAGAATCAGACGAGGCCTCCACTACCTCGTCGGAGATTAGAAGACGTTTAGGTCCCCTTTCTGACCCCGGCTTCATTTTAGTCAATCGCAAATGGTTAGAGAAAATAGGACCAAACCCTAGCTATCTATCTTCCTATATGCCCATGCCGGGCTTCTCCTTTGTTATCCCAAATAAGGAGGCGACGATTCTGAGTGCCCCAAAGAACCACTTCGCCGTCTACAAGCTGGCCTTAGACGCGGGCTTAAGGTTCCCTCTCCACGAGTTTATAGAACAAGTGCTGAACTACTACCACATAGGCCATAATCAGCTGGCTCCAAATGCTTGGCACAACGTTCTGACGTTTATTGCCGTCTGCGAGCTGCGTGGCCTAGCTCTTTCTCTCCAAGCCTTTACCCATATTCACTACGCGGCTAAGGTACCTGGGGCCGTGGACGGGGCATGGCTCAGCATCTGCAACCGCCCAGCTTCATGACTGCTTGGGGAAAGTCGTCGAAGATGCATGAATGGAAGGCCGACTTCATCTTCTTATGGGCGGCCAACGACTATCCCACTGAGGGCTATAGATTTTACAATCGATCCGTCACGAATACTGGGCGGAAGCAGAAGCAGTCCTGGCTGGACCTGCAGGACAGCTTTGACGAGGAGGTTGTGGAGTACTTTAGAATTAAGGAGTACTCCAGGCCCGGCCAACGATCTTTTAAGGGACCAGCTAACTGGATACCCTTTAAAAAAATGTTTTACCATGATGACTTCCTAGTCGCCACCGGTTTGCGGTTGGCCGAAGATAAAGGTACACATTCAAATTCTCCAAGTAAAACTCTTCGTCCATAGTACACATCAGATTAAACATTTTTCATCTCTTTTTTGCAGACTTAGCCAAAGCACGCCTTAAAGCTTCTTGGATGGGAGATATAAGTATATCTAAATTCACAAACAACTTATGGAAGGAATACGCCAAGGGCAGTGCCGAGAAGAGGGCTGAAACTCTGGTAAACACGTATTTTTTTTTTTTTGTTTGGGGATGAGGATCGATCTAACTCGTCTAGGATTTGTGTCTAATCATTGGACGAGGGTCACCCAAAGAAGGAAAGCGTCCAAGCATGGACGCCCACCTTCTTTGGGTCATTCTTGTCTGAGATATCTGACGCCTTTGGACGAGTACCTTATGGACTCGTCCAAGGCGCTGTCCCTTCCTTTGGACGAGGATTACCCGAAGAAGGAAGGCGTCCATGCTTGGACGGCCACCTCTTTCGGGCTATCCTCGTCTGAGGGGCGGATCAACTTTGGACGAGTAACATTGGGACTCGTCCAAAATAGGTTTAGTCTCTTTGGACGAGAATCACCTGATGAAGGAAGGCGTCCAGACTTGAACGACCACCTTCTTTGGGCCATTCTCGTCTGAGAAATTTTAAGCTCTAAATTTGGTCGAAGGGTTGGTTTCTTGTCCTTGGACGGAAGTCATTTTAGTCCGTCTTCTTTTGGACGGCTTCCTTCTTTACATCGTCTTCGTCTGTATTTGGAATTTTCTTCGGACGAGGTTCCTTAAGGAAAGGAGGTGTCCAAGCCTGGACGCCTTCCTTCTTTGTGTGATTTTCGTCTGAAGCATCGTAATAGGAATTATAACTTTTGTCCCTTAGATGACCAATTTAATAACTTTTTCATGCTTTGCAGAAAAATGCTCCTACAAACAAACTTCCACCTGGGAAGTCGTCCTCGTCCAAAAAGAGGCCTACGACGGTCGTGGACCAGCCTCCCACGAAAAAGCCTAAAGGCTTTACAAGAAAGAGGCCAGAGAAGACGACTTCTGCTGGTGGAGGTGAGAAAAGCATGCCGCCCCCAAAGGACAAGACCCTGAAATAGGAGCCTTCAGCTGCTGCCCCTGCCGAGGGGGAGAAGATTGTGGATCTTGCTGGCCAGTTGGACGTTCTGCCAGTTGATTCTGCTGAGGCCAGACCAGAGTCGTCCTTGGCTTTGGTTATTCCGGAGTCGGAGACGGCGGCTGAGAACCACCCGGGCTTCAGTGGCTCGGTAGCAAAGCTGGTCTCACAGATGCCCCTAGCTGTTAGGATGGCCTCCATCTCATCTGGTGAGTCGTATTATCCAAATATAGTTAGGACGATGCGGGTCGGCGGACGGTCTATGAGTCCGTCCAATAGACAAGCCATCGTCTTTCCCATCAAGATAACTGACTCTCCCCCTCTTTCAGATAAGGGCAAAGGCCCTGCTTTACCCTCAACTACACCCACCATAGACTCGGACGATGAGTCTTTTCCTGCTTTTGCCAAAATGTCTAAGGCAGAAAAAGATCGGCTTAAGCAGGAGCTCTTCAAGTGTTACCCTAATCTTATATCAAGGGATTAAGGGGGGCAACGGCCAGGGCATGTGGGCTACCTGTCTCAACTGGCTGCTGAGGTACAACTTGCTGCCTCTCTTGTTTAATACTTTTTTTTTTCGTTTTTGCAACTCGTCTAATTATTTGTTTTGTTTTCATTGCCCCAGCTTTTTGCTCGTAGCATGCTTACTGAAGAGTGGGCGAGAGAGCTCAGAAAAGAGAACAAGAAGCTCGTCCACCTTGCTACAACGGCAGGAGACAAAGCCATCCATGACATTGAGATGGTTAATACCCTTCATCGTCAATCCCTGGATGCTTTGGATAAGAGGCCAGCTAACCTGGAGTCCGAAAACAAGAATTATCTTGCTACTATCAAAGATCTATACAAGGAGTTGGACCGTTTGAAGATGGTCATAGATGTTGTTTCTACTGATCTGAAGGCTGAAAGAGATGTTGCTCTTCTTGCCGTCGTTCAATTGAGAAGGGAGAACATTCTCCTAAGAGCGAAGACTGCCCGTCTGGAAAGGGAGGCGGCCAAGGCCTTTGACGATGCCAAGGAAGGATTGGCTCAAGTCGTCGAAACGTCTAAGGGTTGGGCCGTCAAGGCCTTTGAGATGCTGGCTGAAGCTGATGAGGTCCCCAGCTTCGTTCGTCGTCTGGAGTATCAACAGAGTGTCCATCGTGCTATGATATGTGCCGAGGAACCTTCGGAGTTTTTGGACTCCGACGAGGAGGCTGCAGCTGAGGAGAAGATCCCTGAAAACGACCAAGAAACTCGTGCTGAAGATGATGCCTAGTTTTAGGTTTATTTTCCTAAGTTTCTTGGCTTGTCTGCCGTTGTAGCCTTAACTTTTCAGTCTTAAGTTGTAAATCTTTTGCCAATTATATATATATGAAAGACTTTTTGCCAATTGCTTGTCTCTCCCCACCCTTTTTTTTTGACCAAGTATCAAATGAGCCTCGTCCTGAATACTGGACGACCCGTACAGATGTTGGACTTTAGACGACCCGTTCCTGAATAACATCCTTGTCTTTAGACGATCATAAGTCTATTCAAAATGCATCCAAGTACAAGAAGAGACTCGTCCTGAATTCTGGGCGGTTCACATTGTTTAGATGGAGTAATCCTATCAACTCTGATCTTTGCCCTTGGGCGATCGAGGGTCTATGGACGATTTGCAAAACACATACTGGAGAAATTGCCATCCTTGTCCTTGGACGATTGTGAATCTTTCGAAAAAGTATCACTCTTCCTGCAGTATTTGTTGCTTGGTTCATCCTGATTTTCTGGACGACCTTCCCTCTTTTAGCTCGTTCTACAGCCTTGTCGTACCCCCCCTTCTTGGGCTAGGCTCAACCATATATAGTGGACAAGCCATAGTCCAAGAAGGAGAGCGTCCAACATTGCCCAAGCCCGCAGAAATTGCTAAGGACGAGCTTTAGATACGTGGTCTGACCATGTCTTAGCCGCCTTCATTGAGGGAACAACACTCGTCCGGAAGTAGTGATCCCTTACTAGGGTATCTGTCCATATAGGTGAAAGCAAGTATCCTTTACTAAGGGCTTATTTCTGGCCAGCCTTCTCTTAGAGACCTTGACGTTTCTCTTACTAGAGATTGTGCCATTTATGTATTGTCAACCTTTAGGTTGTTATACTTTTGGCCGGTCTCCTCGAGGGGGTGATGTTCGGCATAGAAGTGAGTATTTTTAACGCTCTATTGTTTTTTGTGTTTTTGTCCCAAGTTATTGTCTCTTTTAGACTAGTAACTGATTTAATGCCCCAAAGAGAACTAACTTGGTGAAAGTAAACAAAGGCGATAAGAAAGTAGGAATTGTATTATATGAATTTTGCTTGACTAAATGCCAAGATACATGTATAAAATTCTTTTTTCTAACATGTGCCGTGGCACTTTGGACTTACTACAAACTACCAGCTAGGTTCCTGACGATGAATTGAGTTAGACGTGGTACTTCTTCAGGTTATCTGAGTTCCAAGTGCGCTGTATAACTCGTCCTTCCAGATCTTGGAGACGAAAGGTTCCACTGCGCACCTCTTAGATAATCAGATAAGGTCCTTCCCAATTTGGTGTTGGCTTCCCCATCTCTTTAGCTCGTCCAACCGCCTCCATCTTCCTTAGAACCAGATCCCCCACCTTGTACAATTGTTAAAGTTCTGAGCCATTCGCAGCTTGTACAATTGCATTCTTAGCAAGGCATTGCCCCTGATTTCTGGTACTTGATCCAAAGCCGTGCGTAATGCAGCCCAGTTGGCATCTTCTGTGTACAACATGACTCATAGGGTGGGTTCTTCAATTTCAATGGGCAAGACGGCTTCAGTGCCATAAACCAACATGAAGGGTGTCTCCCCTGTAGAATTTTTGGCGGTTGTTCTGATGGACCATAACACTAGCTGTAGTTCTTCAACCCATTGTTCCTTGGCATTATCCAACTTCCTTTTGATTCCATTAGATGGAATCTTGTTGAAGGACTCTACTTGCCCATTGGCTTGTGGGTGGGCCACTGCAGCGAAGTGAACCTTGATTTCTCGTTCTGCCAACCAATCTTTCAGTTTAGGTGTTTCAAACTGTGGGCCATTATCAAAGACGATGGACTGTGGTATGCCAAAACGAGTTATAATATTTTCCAAATAAAGCCCTTGACGTCGTTTGTTGTTATACCTCGCATGGCTTCAACCTCTATCCATTTAGTGAAGTAGTCCACAACAACTATCACAAACTTCTTTTGCCCAGCGGCCACAGGGAAAGGTCCTAGGATATCCATGCCCCATTTGGCAAAAGGCAGAGGGAACAAGATGGGAGTTAGGTAGTTGGACGGCTTCTGATGCAGATTTCCGTGCTTCTGACAACTGTCGCACTTCTTTGCATAGACGAGAGCATCTTCCTTCAAGGTAGGCAAGTGATATCTCGTTCTTAAAGCCTTTTCTCCCAATGCTCTTCCCCCAATGTGAGATGCACAAGCTCATTCATGGAGTTCTTTCAGAACCTCTACACCTTCTTCCCTGGTGATGAACTTGAGGAGAGGACGATTGAATGACCTCTTGTAACGAGTCTCATCCCATAATTCAAACCACTTGTCTCTAGCCTTCATATACTTAGCCTCTACAGGGTCCGGAGGCAACCGTCCCGTCTTCTTGTATTATATGATAGGCTCCCTCCAGACTGCCCCTCGGCTAAGAAACATAATCTGTTCTTGGTCAATGATCTTTTTGGGTTTGACTTCCCAAAACACTGTTCTTGGCACACCACCTTCAGCCGAGTTGGCCAATTTAGAGAGAGCATCTGCTTGATGATTTTCTGACCTTGGCACTTGGTCGAGAACAAATCGTTTCAAAGGCTCAATCTCATCTTTAATCAAACGCATATATTTGCTCATCGATGCTTCTTTACATTCAAAATCCCCGTTGACTTGACTGACGACCAAGAGCGAGTCTGATTTGGCCTCAATTTCCAGAGCTCCTGCCGCTTTACACATTTTGATTCCAACTAGAAGTGTTTCATATTCAACTTCGTTATTGGACGCTTGGAATTGGAACCTTAGTGCATATTCAAACTTGTCTCCTTCTGGAGACTGGCAAATGATTGCTGCCCCACATCCATTGACAGTGGACGACCTATCAACCATGAGTGTCCAATGCTTCCTTCCTTCAGCTAGATCAGATATTGGCTCTATGGTTGGCCGAGTAAGTTCAACTATAAAATCTGCCAAGGCTTGCCCCTTAATGGCTTTCCTTGGCTCAAATGATATATCGAACATGTTAAGCTCAACATCCCATTTTAGTATTCGTCCGGAAGCTTCCATCAGAGGTTGGTCAGTATAGACGAGTATGCTGTGCGCCAAGAAATAAGGCCTTAACTTTCGGCTGGCCACGACGAGGGCCAATCCAAACTTCTCAACTGGAGTATACCTATTTTCCGCATCCTTGAGCACATGACTCACAAAGTATATGGGGACTTGGACGGACTCTCTTTCAGCCAGCAGGACGACACTCACAACCTGATTGGACACAACCAAGTATACAAACAGTTTCTCCCCCTCAGTTGGACTGACCAACCTAGGCGGCTGCCGAAGGTGATCTTTGACTTGCTGAAGGGCTTGCTCTGCCTCTGCTGTCCATTCAAACTTGGCCTTTTTCTTGATCGTGGCGAAGAAGTGATGGCACTTGTCACCTGACTTAGACAAGAAACGTTCAAGGGCAGCCAAGCAACCCGTCAGCCGCTGGACTTCCTTTATCTTTGACGGGGATTTCATGTCTAAAATAGCTTGGATTTTCTCTGGGTTGGGTTTTATTCCCCTCTGATCTACCAAGAAGCCTAAGAACTTCCCAGACAAGACTCCAAATACGCATTTGCCGGGGTTCAATTTTAACTTGCATTTCCTGGGAGTCTCGAAAGTCTCTCTCAAATCACCAACATGACCTTCCTCTTGCTGACTCTTGACTATCATATCATCAATATAAGCCTCCATGCTTTTCCGGAGCATTGCGTAGGCCGAATGGCATCCTCAACCAGCCATACAGTCCCTTCTCAGTAATGAAGGAAGTTTTGTCCTGATCCTTTGACCACATGGGGATTTGATGAAAACCTGAATAGGCGTCCATGAAGCTTAGCAAAGCATGGCCGGCCGTGGAGTCTACCAGACGATCCAACTTAGGCAAAGGGAACTGTCCTTAGGACAAGCCTTGTTGAGATCAGTATAGTCCACACACATTCTCCAAGTGCCATTAGGCTTTGGCACCATGACCACATTTGCTATCCATTCTGGATAATAAGTTTCTCTGATGAACTTTGATTCCAACAACTTCTGAACTTCTTGGTCGACCACCTGATTTCTGGCCGGTCCTAAATGCCTTTTATTCTAATGAATCGGTTTTAAATTTGGATCAACATTCAGCCGGTGGACGGCTATCTCTGGATCAATTCCAGGCATTTCTTCAACACAATAAGCGAACACGTCTTGAAATTCTTTCAACAAGCTGATTAGAAGACCTCTCAAACCCGGACCGAGTGAAGACCCAATCTTGAGGGTTCTTTCTGGACGAGCTTCATCCAACACTACCTCTTTAGGAGCTTCCACAGGCTCTGGACGTTCTAATGCCAGTCCCATTATGGCCATCACTTCTTCAGACAAGGGAGGCTCTTCCTTTATGGGCTCATACTTTCTTTTCTTGCTGGAAAGATGTTCAGACGTTTTCCTTGAGGGGGCAATTGGCATCTGAGGATTCTCAATGGTCATCCTAGGCTCCGTTACATTTTCGAACACCTTCCTTCCTCCAGCCACCTTCGTCTTATCTTTCTCAATTTCAGACGTTTTCCTTCCGCCCTCGGTCTTCGTCTAGTCCTCATTACATGCTTTCCATGATGACGGCTTGAGGGTGGTTAGGTAACATTCCCTAGCCGTTTGCTGGTCTCCATACAAGGAGCCAATCTTGCCATCATCACACTCATACTTCATAAGCATCAAGTGAGTTACTATTACAGCTTTAACATGATTCAAAGTGGGTCGTCCGAGTATGACATTATATGCTGTCAAATCTTGGACAACCATGAACTTGATGAACAAAGCCCTTGAGGCATCCTTCTCACCAACTCGGACGGGCAACGTGACTGTTCCCATGGGATGGATGACTCCTCCCCCAAACCCTATGATGGGGTAGTGGACGGGAACCAAGTTCTTTACGTCAAACTTTACTCTGGACAAGCAATTAGCACTAATGATGTCCGTAGAGCTTCTGGTATCAATCAGAATTCTCCTTACTTTCAGGTTTGCTATCTTTTTCTCTACCACCAAAGGATCGTCGTGGGGGGTCCTCAGCTTGCCCCGATCTTGCTCACTAACCACGACTTTTGGGAAGGGCTCGGCCTTTAGCAAGACTTGGCCGAGTTTCCTAAGGTAGTTTTTGTAACCTCTGTTGGTTGGTCCTCCGGCAACAAATCCTCCTGAAATAACGAGGACTACATCTTCATCAGTGCTTTCACTCTCCTTCTTCTTGCTTTGACGGTCATCTCTCCTCTGGAACTTCTTTCCCCCTTGGGTTAAGTATGAATTCACCTTTCCTTTTCGGGCTAGATCCTCCAAAGCTCTCTTAAGGTGCTTACATTCATTGGTTTCATGACCGTAATCCTTGTGAAAATGACAATACTTGCTCTTGTCCCTATTCCTATAAGGAGTCATCATCTCAGCTGGAGCCTTCAGCTCATATTGGTCCTTTATCTCCATGAGAATGGAGTATTGGTCCTTGCTGAATTCGATGGGGTTGGATGAAGAAGGCTCAGATTCTTTCCTCTTGTTTCTTCCTCTAGACGAAGTAGTGGTAGAGGTTATGGCCCAAATCTCGGCATTTTTGGGGTTGCTCTTCTTTAGCTGAGCAACCTCTTCAGGCTTCTTGGACTCGGGATGCTTTGCCTCCGCACATACTTCAGTGGCATGTATAAAGGCTTCAGCTTCCTTTAAAGCCTCAGCAAGAGTATTGATCTTCTTCTTCACAAGGTCAAACTTAAAACTTCCTGGCCTCAGACCCCTTATAAAGGTGTCAAAAGCCACTCCGGCATTGAGATCTTGAATTTGAAGGGCTTCTAGATTAAATCTCTTAACAAAACTCCTAAGAGCCTCTTTTGGTCCTTGGACGACCTTGCCCAAGTGCATGCTTGTCTTTTGTTCTTGACGATTTGCAATGAAATGACTAGTAAATAAGACACTGAGTTCGGTGAAATTGTTGACTGAATTGGGGGGTAGATTATTGAACCACTTCTGAGTTACACCCTTCAAGGTAGCCGGGAAATTCTTACACCAAGTAGCATCGTCTACTCCTTGGACGTACATCGGATGCTTGTAAGCAGACAGGTGATCATCAGGATCAGTTGTTCCATCAAAAGGATCTATGGTTGGGAGTTTTACCTTTGGGAAGGGGGGCGCCTCCATGATCATGGCCGAGAATGGAGTAGGCCAATTGATCCGGAGGGCTACCAGTTGTCCCTCGATGGGTATGAACTCCTTGCAATACTCCTTCAATACTGGGTTAGATGAAGTGTTTGCGGGTACTGGTCGCTTATAGACCATTGGTTGAACCATCGTCCTCTCTTGTCTCGGACGAACAATCGAAGGACCCAGACTTCTTCCCTCTGTTCTGGATGGTATCCTTAAAGGAGGGTCTCTCAAATACGGGGTAGAGCCAGTAGCCGATCGTTGCAAAGCTGCAGCCAGTAGCCGATTGTAGGCTGAGCTTTCTTGTCTAGCAAGTAAAAGAGTATCCCTTAGATGTTCTTCAGTTGGAGACTTGTGCAACAATGCCTGAGTCAGCTTAGTCCTTGGCCTGGGCTTCGTTCCCGAACCTGCAAAAAGGGACCCACCCTGGAGGTTTGGGTGGTGGTTCCCCCTCCGAAGCTTAAGTCAGATATCAAGAGTTGTAAGAGAAAGTAGAGATAGAGAGAGAAAGTGAGAGAGTATTTTTTCAGAGTAACTTTACACTGTTTGCATTGAATGTATTTTCTCCTGATTTATGGGGTATTTATAGTGATAGCAAAATGACAGCTATCCTTAAAACCTGCCCTAGAATAGTGGCTTCTGATTGGCTGAGGAATCAGATAAGGACACGTGGCAGGCCATGATTTGGGAGGGTTTATCAACCACTCTCCTACAGCCACCTCATAGGGCTGGGCTCTGACAACCTTTTGGGCCAGAAAAGTAGCCATTTAACCCAACTAAGCATAACTGAGCTTAACCTAAAGATTAAATATTCCCTCTCTATTAACTAGGGGAGGACACGTGTACGGCTCCGATGAGCCCAGGTGTCTTCGAAGGAACCGTAGATGTTAGACTACAACACAATAAATAATAATAATAATAAATAATAAATATTAATAATAATAATTATTATTATAATAAATAATAATAATAATAATAATAACGGTTTTTTCACCAGGTACCCCTGTAGTTTTTCAAAATTCATGGGGTACCCCTACTTTTTAAAAAATGCACGAGGTACCCTGACAATTTCAATAAAATTCACGAAATGCCCTTAATTACTAACGGTGTTAAGTTTTCGTTAGTAATTAACCATAATTAAACCCAGTAACCATAATTAAACCCTAATTAGCCCTAAAACTAACCCTACCCTAACCCTAACCTAACCCTAACCCCCCTAACTTCAAACCCTAACCTAACCTTAAACCCCTAACTTCAAACTCTAACTCCACCACCACCACCTAACCACCACCACCCAACCACCACCACCACCTCCCCTCCCCCACCCCAGACTCGTAGCCCCGCAGAGACCCCCCTCTCCACCCCCCGCAACACCCCCTTCCCCAACGGCGCAACATCAACAACACCGACAACAACAGGAGCAGCACAACCCCACCGACGACAGCACAACACCGACAACCGCGAGAAGAAGAAAGAGAAAAGAGCAGCAGCAACAGTAGGGAGATCGAACGCTGAGGCAAAAGGAGGGGTGTAGCTCCGACGAGCGTCGGACGCCAACGAGATATCGAGGGTAGCACCAAGAAATTCATAACAGTAGCATCAGCGAACTGAATGGAAAGAACTGATGTTTGCTCGAGGTTTCTTCTCATGTAATTTGATAGATTTAATTTAGTTTTGATCTCAATGTTGCTCTTCTATTTGAAATTTTCATAACAAATTGTTTATTTAATCTCATTAGTATTAGTGGAAGTATAACTCCAAAATTAAAATTCCAGAGCAAAACAAAAACAGAAATTCAAAAATTATGAAATTCAGAAGAAATAAAATGAAGCAAAAACGTTTAAACAATTTTAATTTTTGAGTCAGTGGAATTTGCGACGGAGAATTCCCAAATTGGCCCTGATTCGCATGGTTTCGCGCACTAGAAGACGCGCATTTGATGACGATGTTGTGCTGGATTGCGCGCAGGAGGAAGAGGAAGAGGAGTGGCAGAGCTTCATTGGCGCCATTGATGACCTTCAGGAGAGAGGAGAGAGAAAATGGGGATTTTGATTATGAGTTAGGAAAGGAAGGGGGGGGGTAGGCCTGGGGGTGGTGGGAAGGGTCCGCAACGGGGACTCTTGGGTGGGGGAGGGGGAGGGGAGGTGGTGGTGGGGTTAGGGGGTTAGGGTTAGGCTTAGGGTAAGGTTAGAAGTTAGGGTTTAGTTAATTAATTAGGGCTAATTAGGGCTTAATTAGGGCTAATTAGGGCTTAATTAGGGTTAGAAGGGTTAAACGGGTTAATTAACCTTAATGACTAACGAAAACTTAGCACCGTTAGTCATTAAGGGCATTTCGTCAATTTTATTGAAATAGTAAGGGTACATGGTGCATTTTTTTTAAAACAGGGGTACCCCATGAATTTTGAAAAACCACAGGGGTACCTGGTGAAAAAACCGTAATAATAATCATTTTAATCTCAATTTATTTAATTTAATTTAATTTCAGTTCGGTTAATTTAATTTCTTTCAGTTAATTTCAGTTCAATTAATTTAATTTCAGTTAATTTAATTTCAGTTCAGTTAATTTAGTTTAATTTAATTTCAGCTAAAATAAGTTCAAAAGAACAGGGCTTATATCGACATTACTTAAATACTTATAATCAAATGTCCATATGTTTAATACGTAACACGATTGACTTAATATAGCATAAGTTGATATCACCGGGCAACCTTTAATTCAAAATCCTCTAATAAAACTATTTTCCAGAGCCAAAACTTATAAATATATCTCAAATCATGATTAGAAAATCAATGCTAAACTCTATATAATCAAACAATTACGTTAAATCATTTACTCCGGTTAATCAGAAAACTTAGTATTTAAACATCGCACTTTCAAACAAACTTGACTTGATCATAATACCATTTCAAGTCTGAACTCTAATTCTTTTTAATTTCATACAAATATAGTTGCACAAACATATTTAGTTATAAGGTGGATGAACAATGTGTACCTTTACATGATCTCCACATCCCGCTTTAACTCCACAATCCACCTCCAAGAATCCCTTATCTTGTACTCCAGAATCACTTGAACTCCATAACATAGTTTCCAAGGTTTACGTCAATCATAATGATAAACAAAGAGTTATTAACCATTTTCATTTCCTTTACATAACACACTAATCTAGTTGATCACTTCTAATAGAATTCTTTTAGTAATCTGATTATAACTCCAAGCAAAACTAACTACAATTGACAACTAACTCTTCAAGTACCTCAAAAGTCTTATCATTATAACTTCTTAACAAGAGTAGTTTACCACTCATATTCAAAATGTTTACCAAATAATATATATAGAGAACTATTCATCCTCAATACGATTCCTTTCTTTTTTCTTTTTCTTTTTTTTTTTTTACCAATCTAACTCACATTATTTCACTAATCAACACGAGTCTTATAAACTCACTCTAAATAACATCATTCTAGGAAAATTTCAACACCAATTGGCAAATACGAAATTATGGTCTAGAATTCAGCCACAAGAACATAAAACTTACGTATGAAAACAAAAAGGGATTACAAATTAAGGTTACAAATTCCAAAACAAGTTTCAATCCACTAAACAAAGAGTAAAGCTTCAATCTTTAGTCTCAATATCCTCCAAAGATTATCAATTTATCAGCCTCATAACTACAACTCATCAAATTAAAATTGATAAAAAGGTCTAATGTTATAGGAAACAAAAATAAGGCAAAGGCAGTAGCTTTTTGGTACCTTTATCAACTGAATGAGGTCAAATAAGTAGAGAGAGAAAACAGAGTAGTAACCACTAAGCAAGAACACTAGCTCCGAGCAACGCAACCAAAGCACATGGTGGTTGGCGCCAGGCCCGTCCCTGGGGCTGGGCAGGAGGGGCGCCTGCCCAGGGCCCAAGGAAAGGAAGCCCAAATACATTAAAAGCTTCTATTTTTTAAAAAAAAAAAATGGAAACTTTCGGGTGAAAGAAAAGACGTGAATTACTTCATATCTCTTCAACCTTGCTTCATTAATCACATCCCCCATTCAATTCACTTCTCCTCAATTCTCTCAAAACCATTACATCTTCTTCAGTTACCGAAATAAATTTTGGAAAATTTCCAAGATTAAATCTAATTCTTGAACTTAATCCCTTCTTTTCAGTTTTCCATATTCTCAAAATCTCAACCTCTTTAATATTTCATTCCATCCTCAGTCAAACACTCAATCCTTTAATTAATCTTCGCAATTGAAGATGGTTTCCCCAATTCCCCCATAAATGGTTATTTTGTATTGGAAGTTTCTAACGGGCTTAATATAAGCTCACTGTTTTTCATTTTTTCTTCTTATTTTTCTCACAATTATTGGGTTCGAAAACTAGATAATTTACCAAAATTTTTGTGTTTCTCTATCCTAATTTTACTCCCTGTCTCTTCGCAATGTTCTAGTTTTTGGCAGACAAAGATCAAAGGTGCGAAAAAGAAAAAAATCATTTGAAATTTTGGGTACTTCATCTTCAGCGATTAGGGTCATTTTTTGTGTTCTTGCTAATTTTCCTATTTTTAGATGAATTTTATCTAAAATGTGAGACTTGTTTATGAAATATTTTTTATTTCTGTAAATATGCAAATGAGTAAGTGAGAATTGTTTTTTTAGCTAGTAGTATGTATAAATTGTTAATTTAGTAACATAGAATCATAGATGATTGATTTACTTGGATTTGTTGAGTATTTTCAAAATATTTGTTGATTTTTTTTGGCTTTGTTTATATAATCATTTTTTAGGATGTTAGAAGTTCGAAATGACTTTAGAATGGTTATACATCTCATTTGTCGGTGTGAAATCCCATTATAATTATTGAAAAGTTGAAATAGAAGAATTTCCAGAATGTGATGTAAATGTGATATTTTTGTTCTCTGATTAATGTATTGTATTGCGGCTCAAAGTGGGGGAAAATTTTATTTATTACAGCAATATGTAAATTTCTATTTTTCTGATTTTTCGTCATAAGATACCGCTTTTTATTATCTTCGGGAAGAGCTAATTTTTTAGCACTAAATATATTAAGTCGTGTACTTGTGTTATGTTGAATAATTTTTATTGTTTTTATTGAAATATATTCAAATCATAAAAAAGGATAAAGGGGCCTATTTTCTAACTGTCGCTCAGGGCCCATAAAATGTCAGGAACGGGGCTGGTTGGCGCGGCGCGGTATGCATCAGAGGAGAGAGAGATACAACTAGAAGAGGTAGGGGATGACGCCGACGACATCAACATAGCCGGAAAACAACATCAATGCCGGCAACAAACAACGACAGGCCGAGAGAAAAGAAGATTGAGCTTAACAGAGAGGAGATGCGGGAGAGAGAGGGGGTTTTAAGTGCCCCGTTTTTTTTTTCCTGATCTCCCTAATTGAATGCTGACACCCTATTTTATGGATGGAGAAGCAAGTGATGGAAGCTTCTAGCTTTCTCTTGAAAATTTATGATATAGAGACTAGAGAGAGAATAAGAGATGGTTTTTAGTTGTCCAACAATTACCCAATTAAACTCATTTCATAATACCTTTAAATAAATAAACACTACAAAATACAAATATAGTGAGCTTATTTTAATAAATAATTTTATATTGTACCGTAGCAAACAACTACGATTCTACTTAATAAATAATTTTATAAATAAAATATTCAACTCAAATAATCTCATTCAAATAAAACCCAATAAAATATGATTCTATTTAATAAATCATAGTTCCCAAAGTGATTTTCTTAGAACATAATCACATAATCAAGTTAATAAATTACAATCAATCTCGTAAGTAAAGCTGCTTAAAATACAGACTATTACAGCTACAATAGATGAAATCCTATAGTGAAATAGACTCGATGAGAAAGGACAAAAATGGCTTAAGATAATGACTCTCTGACTCATCCTAGGAAACAAAAAATAAAAGACTAAGCCTTGAATTGTTGATGCATTGCCTAAGGGGTTGTTGATGATGTGGATTCTCGCTGCAGCAAGTATTAGAAGTATGTTGTCATTGATCATGTTTCACAGCGTACTTGTTGGCATTCGACACAAGATGTTAGGTGAAATTATTCTGTTGGAATTCGCGGTAGAAATGTAGGTTGCACATTTTGAATTTTCTTTTAAGTGCAGGGTTCGGCGTATACCCTATGGAAGTGATCGCGCCTCTATTTTGAAGGCGGTCAAAAATAATCTTCACACGCCTCTATTGTGAAGGCGGTCAAAATAATCTTCATGATTCTATATAAAGTCGGGGTGGTGATAGTGCACTTGATGAGCTTTAGAGAAAGCTCACATTTGTTCCTCCTTTTGGCGTTCTATAAATTGTAATCTCTCGACCGGTCATGAACCGAACCGAGTGGACCTCGCTTGTAAGTTTTAGAAATGAATTTCGAAATGAGAAATGGAAATGAGATGGAAATGATAAATGAGAAAAGAGAAATGGAAATGGAAATGGAAATGGAAATAGGGAATGAAAATGGAAAATGATTTTGAAATTAAATGGAAATGGAAACAATTATGGGTTTCGGACTAGAATGGACTTGACCGACCATGATGGAGACATGGGTCTAAGTATATGCAAATGCAGACATGGACTTGACTGGACTATGCAAGCAGACTGGATTCCACGATCGGGTTTTGGTGATGATAGGAGAGACTAAACTTTGAACTTACAGGTGAGCAAGCAGGCTAGACTTTAAAGAAGGCTGGACAATAAGGGAGACTAGACTCTTAACTTAATGCAAGCAGGCTAGGCAACTAGACTTTGAACTTACGGGTTAGCAAGCAGGCTAGACAACTAGACTTCGGAACTTATATTAGACTAAGCAGGCTAGGCTCAAAAATTCCTATGTGAACTTACGGAATGCTAGCTTCGCTAGACTTAGGGGTTGCCATTATGGTCTTATTACTGAGTAACTTTGCTAAACTCGAGGATTTGGGTAGTTATGGATCTATGGAAGGACCAGCTGTGTTAGACTTAAGGGATTTGGGCCATTATGGACTTAGGAAGGAGTAGCTTTACTAAACTTGAGTACTATGCCATTATTATACATATATATATATATATATATATATATATAGGCGTTGAAATAGCTTTTGTTCATGGCCGTTGCAGTAGCCTAACCGTTGCATAATCTACATGAAACCAATGACTCACAACCGTTGCATAAAAGATTGGTCTAGAGCAACGATCAATCAAGCCGTTGCAATAGGTCCCAGAAGTCGTTGCATTAGACCTATTGCAACGCCTTCAAATGCGACGGTTCAAAACTGTTGCAATAGGTCTACTGCAACGATTTTTGGGCCTATTGCAACGGTTTTCATGCGTTGCCTTTTCCCTTTAATGTAGTAGTGTAAACAGTCGGTGAGAGATGAATGCAAACAGCCAGCGAGAGTGAGTGCAAACCGCCGTAAAAAATGAGAGAGCTTTGTCGGTGAAAATGAGAGGGGATTTGCCGGTGAAAGTGCTTCGCCAATGAGAAGGGATTCGCCGGAGAGAGAGTTAGAGTACAGCGAAAATAGAGAGAGTGTGCAACGAAAACGGAGAGAGAGAGAGTGAGTGCACCAAGTAGTATAGGGATTCAGAGGATTTGCCAGCGATAAGTGATTCGCAGGAGTAGCGACAGATGGGATACGTCGGTGAGAGTGAGCGCACTCAGAGAATTCGATTCGCAGGAGAGAGAGTGAAAGTGGGAGTAGAAGGAGTAAGGAGTAAATGTTTAGGGCTTGCATGCTCGAATAAGGAATAAGTGGGACTATCATCTGCGTCGGATGGGCCTAGATGATGCAATGCAAATCGCCGGCCTGATAAAATGATTTGCGTTGCACAATAATCATGGTCGACACAAATCATTTGTTCATGTATGCCCCATTTGCTTTAGTTATTTACGTCAAACGTTATAATGCATCCGACGCACATGGTTCTCCCACCAGCCATTTGCTTTAAGTTTTTGCATCGAACGCACCGTAAATTCAATTCACATAAGGCATGATTTGCGTCGGCTTCCCTCCGCATCCGACGCAAATGATGCGCACCTAACCTTCTGCGTCGGTTTTCTAGTTGTGCGACACAATTTATGAGACGCAAATCAATGGTTTTATACTAGTGCTTGTATCTTTTTGAATGTCACTATAGTTCTCAGGGTTGTAAGCATATCATACAATTGCTAGAACCCAGAGCCTAGCAGTTGTCTCTTTCTTACACATCACACCAAAACAACATCGATACTCGCAGTTATGCTCATGTAATGAGTTAATGATGACTTTATAAATAGATTTGATGTTTCATTGAATAGTGATTTTATAGAGCAGTTATCATAATATCCTACAAACATTGGTTTAATCCACAAAACGAAGAGAACGCTATGAGTTCGTTATGAAAATCGATGTTCTTCAAATTTGTGGTAAACTTGTGGTGACATAGAGAGTGAGGGAAGTGGTAGAATTGACTCATGATTTGGTTTCAAGTATTTAGAGAACCTCTCTCCCTCGGGGCGTTATATTAACATTCAATATTTTTCTAAAAGTGGTTCACCAAGATTTTGTACCTCAATCCTCATTTCTTTGGCTTGATCCTTGGCAGACACAACATCTTTCCTAGCTTCTTTAGCTTCCTTTATAGCATCCTCGATCCCTTTTCTAGCATTTTGAGCGAATAACAAATCAGAATTCTAAATAGTGAGAGACAAATTCTCCAGCTTTCAATTTCAAGGCTGAACAAACTTGTGCAGCCATAAAGTTTGATATAACATTGGCAGAGTCACCTCTAATGACTGAAATTCTCCAAGCCCTTCACCAACGTCTTTACCAAACAAGTAATAATTATACTATCAGCCATTAGAGATTCCAAATTAAACAATTGAATTAAAAAAGCAGAATACTTAAAAAAGGTGTATTAGCTGAAGCTGGCCAATAATATAAGATAATTTGCCATTTATTACAAGAAAAATTCTAGTATAACCTGCAACTAGAAGAGAAGATGAAACTGGTCAGAATCAAAATCCAAAAAAGAAAAGTTAGAGATGAGATTAGAGAGTAGAGACAAGAGTACATCGACTTCAAGTAAGAAGATGAGTAGAGATAAACCAATTTGAGATGCATCTGCCAAAGATTGAGGTGCAATGAGCCAAGGAGAACACATTGGTGATTTCGATTTGCTACAGCCTCATATGTGTCACTTGGTTTTCTTTTTCACTAGAAATTACTAAAACAACTTTTTGGTGAGTGCCCAGTACTTAAAAGTTAAAACATGCCTTTGAGACTCTAAAAACTAATTGTAACACCGCCAAATTACTCACTTTAAAATAAATAATAGATAAATAATATTTGAGCAATATAGGAGTATTACCACCACGTGACTAACACGCTTTCGGCAACCAACTACTAACTAACCAAATAACATGCAGCGGAAGACTTTAACCAAAATAACAACACCCTTTATAATTAAAAATAAATATTATCTCAAACTTAAAATAAATAAAACATCCTGAACTAGGTGAAGATTCCTTTCCTAGTACGCTACCATGCACATCCAAAATTCACCTGCAAAATTGCTTACCAAAAAGGTAAACAGGGCAAAGCTAAAAAGGAAAAAGGAAATACGCGTCAGTATAAAACTAAGTACGAAATGTACTACATAAGTAACACATTTGCTAGTTCGCAACATTTCACATTTCGACACCATGTAGTACTTGGTCTAGTGGTAAGGAGAGCACCCTTTCAACCTCAAGGTTGGGGGTTTAATCCCCACTAGTGGCACTTTGAGGGTAGGGATTCCCCTTACCCTTCCCCCTTACTCTCAAGTGCTTGGCCCATTAAGACCCGAGCGGGGTCCAGGCCACTTCTTCTTACCAAAAAAAAAAAAAAAAAAAAAAAAAAAAAAAAAATTTCACATTTCGAAAACTCCATCACTAATAATTCAAGAGTAACTTTTTAAGTATAAACTATTTTCAATATTTTAGTAATTAATAATTCAAAAATAACCTTTAAGAACAAACTCTTTCCAAATAACTTGAAAATTAACAATAATATTGAAAACAATTCATCTTCTTGTCTCCCCTTCCTTTTCCTAAGTGTGCACACCCCCCAACCTAGTCATCCCATCACGGATCTATATCAAGGGGTAACAATAATTGCCAACAAGTGGACCTTGAAACATAAATCCTTCTTGATGTTAATCAAGCAGTAATAATAATAATATGACTTGTAAGTCATGAATAAACCTCATTTTTCTCATAAACAACTTTTTGAAACATTCAAAGTTCATAAAAACCAATCAACCTTTCCTTGTAAAAATAATTTAATTTTCCAAAAAGAATAACAAAACTTTTATATAAAAATGATTGATAAAATCATTCATTCTTTTGACTTCCAAGAGTGAATAATAAAATATTGTAACTATTTTAAACCAAATTTCCAAATCTATTCAACCATTAAATCAATATACAACTTTATTACATAAAACCACATTTCAAAAGATCTAGCTACATAACGTACCTTGATCTTGTACAAAGAGTATACTACTATCTTCATTTAGTCTTAATCTTGAACGATCTCCTAACCAACCAATAATATAAAAATCTAATTAGTAACTTAACACATGAACTTAATCATGAATTTAAACATGAATAACCTATCATGAGCATAATATCTTTGAGTAAGAAATATGAAAATCTTTTTCTTAACCCAAAGAAAATTGGAAATTGAATAAGAAATATAAAACTAGAATAGATTAAGAAGAGAAGGAAGAACCTTGAAGTAAGAGAGTATGGATTCTTCAAATTTTTTGTGTGGAAAAAATGGCTTAAGGTATGGGGTATTTATAGGAGTAGAATAGGTAGTACTTAATTTCCAAAATTAAATAGTTTGTAACCTTCACCATAAATTAGGAGATTAAACCAAGATTTGTAACCTCCTTCATATATTTGGAAGTTTTACGAAAAACAACCCCCCCCCTTACTACAATAGGTGGCTGGCAAAAAATGGCTCAAAAAAATTTTTTTTTCTCCAAAATTCATTTTCAATTTTTTTTTTAAACTTATTTAATAAAATTTTAACTAGGATTAAATCATAAAAGTTTGACAAATCATGTTTGGCGCTATATTCCCGCCAAACTAATTTTAAAACGAGTGAAAATACTAAAATACCCTTTGCCGAAAATATTTTTTTTAGAAAATAAATATTTAATTATTTAAATAAATACTAAAAAATATGGGGTATTATAGTTTACCCCCCTTAAAAGAAGTTTCGACCTTGAAACTTAAGACAAAAAGTCATAATCACTTTCCAAAAAGGGATTAAAATCTAAAATTGCAGTTTCTGACTCAAATGCTCATGTCTAAAATGCATATAATGACTCAAAAATATGCTAAAATGCAATAACTATGGTAAAAGCGCGAAACTCTATCGCATTCTACCCCCCTTAAAAGGAGTTACGACCCTATAACTCGACAACTAACCTCGGAAAACAACTGAGGATATTTCTTGCGTATATCCATACTTCGGCTTCCCATGTTGCTTCCTAAGTTTGATGATTTGACCATAATACTTTGACTAATCTAACATCCTTAGTCCGAGTACTTCTAACTTTACTATTAAGGATTCTTACAGGTCTTTCCTCGTAAGTCAAACTATCATCTAACTCAATGGTCTCAGGTTGCAGCACATGGGACACATCCGAAATGTACTTCCTTAACTGAGATATATGGAAAACATCGTGGACTCGACTTAAGTCATTTGGCAAATTCAGCTTATATGTCACTTTCCCGATCTTCTTTAACACCTCATATGGCCCGATATACTTTGGGCTCAACTTTCCCTTCTTTCCAAAGCGCATCACCCCTTTCATTGGAGATGTTTTCAACAATACCTTCTCTCCAACTTGAAACTCTTCGTCCCACCGCTTCAAATTAGCATAACTCTTCTGCCAATCTTGAGCTGCCCTGATCTTTCCCTGAATCATTTTCACTTGCTTCACCGTCTCTTCTACGAACTTAGGTTCAAGCACCACTGTTTCACTAATATCATTCCAGCAGACTTGACTTCTACACTTCCGGCCATACAAAGCCTCAAACAGAGCCATACCAGTACTTGCATGATGACTGTTGTTGTAGCAAAATTCTATAAAATCTAAGAAATCTTCCCACGAACCCTGATACTCCATAACACAAGATCGCAACATATCTTCTAAAGTCTGAATCGTTCGTTCTGTTTGACCGTTTGTAGCCGGATGAAAAGCTGTACTCATTAACAAATTAGTGCCCAAAGCCTTCTGCAAACTCTGCCAAAAGTTGAAGAAGAACCGCGAATCACGATCCGAAACAATGTCCTTAGGCATACCTTGATATTTCACCACCCACTTCACATATGCTTTAGCCAATTGATCCATCGACCAAGTACTCTTCATAGGTATGAAAGTTGTGGATTTAGTTAAACGATCGACCACCACCCAAATAGTATCATTTCTAGCCTTAGTCCTTGGTAAGGCATACACGAAATCCATTGATATAGAATCCCATTTCCAACTAGGAATATCCAAAGGTCGAATCATCCCTTGTGGCCTCTTGTGCTCAAACTTGACTTTTTGGCATGTGAGACACTTAGCCACAAACTCTGCTACCTCTCGCTACATGTTTGGCCATCAAAACGTCTGCTTCACGTCCTTATACAACTTATCACCACCTGGGCGTACAGAATAAGGTGAGCTATGAGCTTCTTCCATTAATTTCCGCTTCAACTCCTCTCTATTACTTGGTACACACTACCTCCCCTTGAACTGGATACTTCCATCATTAGCTACCTGGAAATCCGACACCTTACCATCCTAGATGTTTTCTCGAATCTTTTCTAACTTTTCATCCTCTGATTGACCCTCCCTAATCTCATCATAGATCGAGGGTTGAACTGACAAAGCACCCAACAATTCTTTAACACCTTCCTTGAAGCATCAATACACACCCTAACCCAAATTTCGAAGCATCACTATAAACATCATACTGCTGACTCTCATCAGGTACAGCTAAAACAAGTGTTGTAGTCAATCTTTCCTTCAATGCCGAAAACGCTTTCTCACATTCTAGGGTCCAGACAAACTTACATACTTTCCTCATCAGGCTAGTCATTGGTCTTGAGATCTTCGAGAAATCCTTCACAAATCTTCGATAGTAACCAGCTAACCCAAGAAAACTCCTTATATCAGACACCATCTTTGGTGTTGGCCACTCACGCACTGCTTGAATCTTAGCAAGATCCACCGAAATCCCTTCCTTTGAGATAACATGTCCTAAAATGACAACCTCGTCCAACCAAAACTCACACTTAGAGAGCTTGGCGTACAACTGATGTTCTCTCAGGGTGGATAAAACTTCCCTCAAATGCAACTCATGACTGATCCTATCCTTCGAATATATCAACATATCATCTATAAACACAACCACATATTTGTCCAAGTATGGCCTAAAAATCATATGCACCAAATCCATGAACACTACAGGTGTGTTGGTCAGATTAAACGGCATAACTGTGAACTCATAGTGACCATAACGCGCCCTAAACGCAGTCTTAGGAATATCACCCTCAACAATCCTCAATTGGTGATAACCTGACCTTAAATCTATCTTCGAGAAAATCCCCGCTCCGTTCAACTGATCAAATAAATCATCTATTCTCGGAAGCGGATACTTATTTTAGATCGTTAGATTATTCAACTCCCCATAATCAATGCACAATCTCAAACTACCATATTTCTTTTTCACGAACAATACAGGTGCACCCCAAGGAGACGAACTAGGCCTTATATACCCTTTTTCCAACAACTCCTCCAACTGAACTTTTAACTCTTTCATCTCAGCTGGAGCCATTCTATGTGGACCCTTCGAAATAGGTCCGGTTCCTAGCATCAAATCTATGGTGAACTCAAGATCCTTAAAGGGTGGCATACCCGGTATCTCTTCAGGAAACACATCAGGAAACTCAGATACAACCGGAATCTCCCTAATCTCACCTTCCTTTTCAATCCTCTGAACTCCACATAAGAATAACAGACACCCCTTCTTCACATAAGAGTGAATTCTCATCGCAGACACTATCTTCATTCCCTTCTCCTTCCCAAGCTTCCTATAAGTTACCCTTTCCTTCTTAAAGTCGACTAAGGACACTTCTACGCCTCACAATCAATCTGAGCCTTAGCTTGAATCTTCCCAAACAATCCATCCCCAAAACTACATCGAGATCTGACAAGTCAAATCAACTAAGTCGTACGGATGGTTTACCCCAACTATCACTAAAGGTACTTGACTATGCAACTTTGTACAACTAAAAATCTCTCTTGATGGCAATGCAGTTTCTAATGAAATAGACACTAGACTGCTTAACTCAAGCTTTTCCACTAAAGTGCTAGAAATAAATGAATGAGATGCTCCAGAATCAAATAACACTTTAGTAGACATAAAATTAATGAAAAAGGTTCCAACTACTACCTCAGAAACATTCTCAGCCTCACAGTGGTTCATGACGAAAACTCTGCCTTTAGACTGATTCCTTATCCCTGGTTTAACACCAGCATTCGAAGAAGCTAACTTTTGTTGATCATTATGAGGGGCCTTACTACTCGGGTGAGGTTTGATTGCTGGTTCTCCACCAGCTTTTCTAAAGCACTCATACTCCTGGTACCCCAACTTCTGACAATAATGGCACGTCACTAAGTTGCCCCTCACAATCCTTCCCAGGGTGATTCTTATTACACATTTTGCAGAAAAAGGTTCTCTCAGCTTTCTTCCCATTCCCTTGGTTCCTATTAGGCTTCTGACTAGGGTACCTATTGTCTTTCTCAGTTTGGTTAAATCCACCATTGGGCTCAGCCTTCTTATCTCCACTCCGTTGACTCCCATTTCCGTTATACTTCCTCTTTACCCCAGAGGAAGTCCCTTCAAGCTCTCTTCCTTTAATTCCATTGAGTGAGCAGCTCTACCATAAATTTCATCAAGAGTCTCAAAAGTTACACCTCCGAGCTTACTTTATTTGGTTAAGGTTAACCCTTGCTCAAATCTTTGGGCCTTCAAAGCCTCAGATGGTACTATCTCAGGTGCGAACCTCATGAACTCCAAAAATTTGTTATGATACTCATTAACACACATAGTCCCCATCTTTAGATTGGTGAACTCCATAGCCTTTCCCTTCCTTAAGTACGGAGGGTAAAACTTAGTCCTCAATGCATCTTTAAACTCGTTCCACCCAAAGTCCGAATCCTCTAAAAGATCGTTCTTTCTTTGTTTCCATCATAGGTCTGCCTCATCTCTCAAATAATAAACAACATTATTAACTCTAAGGTTTTCAGGGCACACTATGGCATCAAACAGCTTATCGAATTCTTGGATCCAGTTTTCTAAGCTAGCTGGGTCCTCTTTCCCATGGTAAGTCGGAGGTTTGATTGCTGCTACCCTCTTGAAGACCTAACCAAAGCTATCTGTTTCATTCTGCTTGGTTTCCTATTTTAGCTATCACTTGAGTATTTTTTTAGTTATCTTTGCTAGCCTTCTAACCATTTTACTCATACTCCTTCTCCTTCTTTCTGCCATTCTGCTAGAAGTAAGAGTGTTTGAGTAAAATATCAACTAACATTCATAGAATAGCTGTGCAACTACCAAACAATTCAATAAAAATGTAAGTATAACTAGTTCAAACATAGCAATCACATACTTCATAAATCATGGCCAAATATTAGGCCTTATACATAACAACTATTAGAACATTTGAGTGTATCAAAATATGCTTAAGAAAACTAGGTTGTTTCATGGCCAAAACAAAACTATATATGTCTACGGTTACTGGAGATTTCAAGCTCTTGGTAGCCCGCCTCAATAACATTCTACAGCACATCAATGGCCATATACTCAGATTGGCCTGGGTATTCTCGAGGGGTATATTCTGGGCTATCAGGCTCAGATGAACCTTCATATCCCATGTTATCAACTGAAGAAATTGTGGATACTGGGCTTCGTAGGTCAATCTCAATGGCATCTCTACCCCTTTGGGCTCCATCTATTTCTATATACATTAATTCAGTGCTAAAATGAAGAATAGTGGCTTACCATATGTAACGCCCCAACCTCTAATCATCATTATTAGGTAAATTAAAGAGTCATTAGCAGTGGAACCTAGATGGTCGGTGCGTTACTGCCGTACTTCCCGATTAGAAAGCTCAAGGCAAACATAATTTCATAAACTTAATCATATTATAACTTAAAAGCATCATAATTATCCATTAATAAAACTTAAGTTGAAACTTAGCAACTGACATAGTCCGACATAAACTGAAACTTAAACCATAGTCATAAGTGTTTTAAGAAAGCTTAAACTAAACAACTCCTCACAGCTACGCCATCCCGTTACCATCATCAGTACCTAAAACAGAAAACAAAACGTCATGAGCCGAGGCTCAGTAACATACTACTCTAACATCGTAAAACAATTCAATTCATTTTATTAGCAAACAGGGAGGAGAGAAATAGTAAAACCATTTCATAAACATATAAGATCATTTCATAAACATATCATAAGCTTCATCATTATCTTTTCATCTTACATAATCATATTGGTAACTTGGCGAGTATGGCAGAAGGTAAGCCACGGAGAACCTTAGTTCGCCAACATAAGGGGCATAATCGACTGCAAGTGCCACGGGAGACTATTGTTCCCCAACAGAAGGTGGCATAACGGAATACGGGTGCCACGGGAGATTATTATCCCCCAACAGAAGGTGGCATCGCCGTATGCGGGGTCACGGGAGACTATGTCCCCCAACAGAAGGTGACAAGGACCGCCGGGAATGGAACGTGCATGACCAAAAGAACATAATACTACATGCCAAGAACCATCTTTCACTTTTATTTATCATGTTTCATGACTTTTAAGTATCTATCAGAAATCAGAGATCAGAATTTCATAACAGAGTCATAACTTAACGTTGTCATAATTCTTTCAAGTAGAAAGACATACTTTTCATATCATCATGATTTCATAATAACATTTCATATCCCGCAATCCATGGAAACATCATCAGAAATCATATCATAAAACATATTCATAAGGGGAATGCGGGTGTTAGCTGTAGACGTTACCTGGTATCGTAGTTAAGTTTTCTTGAGAGCCGGGGGAGGCTTGTAATATTCCTTCCTTTAATCTAACAAAGAATTAAATAACGGGATTTGTTACTAACTAAGTGGCATTTTAGGAAATGCTTAGACTTCATGTTGGTTCTTATTCTCCTTTAATGAGGTTCTAATAAATAGGCTAAACTTATATTCATCCTTTAGGCCACCATAGTACTTGTAATAATAATAGTTTTAACTTATATTTTACATCTTTTAAATATAAAAGTTACGTGAGGTGATCATAATAAGTAAATAGATTAGAAAATCTTGATTTATAACTCATGTTTAAGAGTTGTAAATATAACTTCCATAGTCTAAATATTTCATTTAAGAAAACATGAGTTCACGAAAATATTTTATTGACTTAATTAATAATAATATTATAATTCTAACCCCAAATGTGTTTTATAAATTAAAACTAATGATGGGAGCTTATCAAGTTACTCATCCATGTTCGACTATCAATTTCGGCATAATCATTACTAAACTAGGTTGATTATTAACATAAATCTAATTATCTACAATATTAACATTAACATTAACATCCTACATTAGTTAGTCAATGAACTTATGAACTAAACATTATACAACTTAAGTGTTCTTAATATTCAATTACAAAAAAAATTTCAGATTATAATAACTAGTAGCTAATTAGTTTAACATGACACTCTTAACTTAATCCTTAACTAGCCTTATATGCACGCTATGCGTGCGAAATCGTTAGGTAAGTTAAATTAATTGTAATAGCCTTCAATGCACGCTATGTGTGCGAAATCGTTTTTAAACTTAAATTAATTGCATACTTATATCTATTAATAATTTGCACAAAAAATTATTTATAAAGTTCTATTAAAGGGAAACATATTCATAGTTCAACAGCGTATTAACTAAGAAATTATATGAACATTTGCAATAGTTTTTTAAAATTGTTTAATTTGCTTACATGGTATTTGCGTAAAAAGACAATTTTATAGGGATTTGACTAACTATAAATTTTAAGAGCTAATATAATTTCTTTTATTTTATTTACCAATTATAATAACCTTATAAAAAGACAATCTTATAGGGATTGACGTCTTTTATTCTTACTCCGTTCCAACCTTTGTTTTTGTTTGTCTTATTTTGTTTATATCCTTTTTAACACAATTTTTTAGCTTTCGAATATTATTTTACCTAACTATTTAGTAATAAGCATAATACTCCAAATAAATATGTCTATCATAATATACAAAGACAATTAAAGTGTAGATGACAATAATAAAAAGTTCATTATTAGCTACCTACAACATCTAATTAATTGAAAACACTATCCTTCCTCATTTAAAATATGTATGATTTATTAATGTAGGTTAGTTCTCAAAAAGTTTCAAAGGGAAACAATCTTGTACTTCCTCTGCTTTTTTTAGTTGCAACACTTTTTTTTTTAATCAACTCCCATGCAAAATTTGGGTAGGAGAGAGGTAGAGAGGAAAAAAAGAGAGGGCCCCATGTGATTGGAGAGAGACAGAGAAAGGAAAAACAAAAGTTGAAAGTGTTGCAACTAATTAATTATTTTCCTTTTAGGAAAGTGTTGCAACTAAAAAAAACGGAGGAAGTATGAATATTTATGTTACTGAATGAGTATAATTTCTTTGTGATTACCATTATAAGATAAACCTACCTAATAACATGAAATGTAAATACATATGAAAACTTACCCCTATTATAAGATAAAGTCGTAATATCTCTAAACTTCCTAAAATCCTCCTTTCTCTCCCCTCCTCCTCCAATTTCCATCTCTCTCTGTACTTCAAAATCTCATGCTCTACTCGTTCTCTCTCCAAGCTCGCTGTTGTAAATTCTTTATACATCGGCGCAGGAGCTAGAGATTTCGCCGTTGTTTGCATCACCTACTCACGACATTCAACGGAAAAATTGAAAGCAAATAGAAAGTAAATGGAAAATTGAGAGAAGATGTTCAATTTTAGTTATTAGTGAGTTTCTCTGTTATTTGTACTGTGGGTTTGTATTATGTGGGTTTTGATTTCGATTTTGATTTGTTTTCTTTTTGCATGCGAAAATACCAAAACTTTTTTCAGAATTTGATGTTCATGGGGTTTTCCGACTCATGGATTTCCTCAATCATGAAGACATTGATGTATGTCATCGAGAACTTATTGTTGTAGCAAAAACAAATGGTTATATTCCTCCAGATAAAGAGGTGACCAAATATTTTAAAGTTCAAAACACATTGCACATGACTCTGACATTCTGCAGAAAGAGGTGACCAAATATTTTAAAGTTCAAAACACATTGCACATAACTCTGACATTCTCGCAATGCAAACTTGCTCGAGATAGCTTAATTGTCTTTCCTTCCTTTTTGCTCTCAAAGCATAAAATTCTTTGTAGTGCTTTAGGCCTTCAACTCCATTTTAGATTTGTATGGTAAGTTGGTTTTTGATTTTTTGGAAAAAAGTGGGATTAGTGACCATTTGAAGCGAATTGACTATATTTGGGGTGATTATTATGGTTCAAAACAATTGATTTTTTCTTCTCCAAATTTTTTTTTCCTCTCTAAGAAATTAGCTTATTGAGTTTTTGTTAGTTCACTTCCTTCGACCAGGGCCTTAGTTTTTCCGAGAAAATTTGATTTTTTTTTCCAATTTTTGGTGAAGGTGAGATCGAACTTTCTCTATCTTTTGGTTCCATTTTGTCGGAGATTTTGTGAGTTCTAATTTTCTTCACTGGATTATACCATTGTACAATTCACCATTTTGGCTACTCGATAATACCATTATTGGGTTTTGCGATTTTGAAGTTTTTCGCTTGGTAACCTATTATTACTTGATAACTTGAGTTATGGGATTGATCATTTTGCCATTTTATAGTGATCAATAACAATTACTAACAAATACCTGGTGAGTGATGACTATGTTGTTGGTTGCCTTTAGATCTTCTAATTATCTTATGTTTGATTTGGTTCGACTATACATATTGCATAAAAGTTATTAATCAGATGCAGAACAAATTGAAATAGGTTTGAGGCTATGAGAATTACCTGATTGTAGTGGTTGAAAGAGGAATTGCATACTTGAAAGAGTTATTATTGTTGTGTATTTGATTGCAGATATTGAAGGGGGAAGATAAGAGTTCTTCAAAAAGTAGAAGTGTTTCACTTAGAAAGATCATTGAATCATAATTTGTTTATAGGTGTTTGAGATAGAAACAAATAGAATTCCATATTTCGTTGTAGAAATTATGGTTTCATAATAGATTAGTAGGTTACAGTGTAGTGTGTGGTTTTTTGTTTTTTCCTTTTAATTTTTTTCTTTGTAGATAGGAGCAGTTTTTTTGGGATGGGAAGATAAAGGCGGTTAGTTTGTATGTAATACTTAATTTTACCTTCTTTTTTTTTGGTTTTTTCCCTTTCTCTTATTTTGGATGTAATTTGCTTCATTTGTTGAGGGGTAAAATAGGGGTTTTTAGATTTTTGGTGTCCTACCCCTCTTGACATATAGAATAGAGATATAATATTAACCCAAACTAGTTAAAGGTTTAAGCTAAACTAAGTGATTTAATTAAATCCAACAAATCAGTCCACTTAAGCCCAATATAACAAAGCAACCAAATTAAACTAAGTACCTTAACTAAGCAAATCAGATTTTAAGCCCCCAATTAGTTAACTAAACAAATCAGTTTTTTAAGCCCAACCAAATTCATGCAACAATTAAACTAAATTAGTTTAGTTAATGAAGTTAACGAAATCAATAAATCAGTTTTAGTCCCAAGCTATAATTAAATAACCAATTAGCATTAACTAACCTTTAAAGAAATCTAATTTAAGCCCAATAACATGATTAATCCATAAATCAAATTAACATGGTTTAACTCAACAAATCTGATTTGGGTCCAAAATTAAACTAACTTAACCATAAAAAGAAACTTGGGCCTCACTTTTTAATCTCAAAATTCAGACTTAGGAGGGAAACTAAGAGGTTCATTTACCTCTGCTACTTAGAGCAGGGACGACACAAGGGAGGGAGACGGAGCTCCGGTAGCGGCGACGTAGAACCGGCGAGGACAGGCAGCAGCACAGGCGGCGGACCAGCGTCAGTCTCCGGCGAGCAGCGGTGAAGCACAGCAACGAGCAGCAGCAGGGCCAAGCAGACGAAACAGAGGAGAGTGCGAAGGAGAGAGAGGAGTGTTGGTGGCACTACGGTGCTGTGCGGCCGTGGTGGATGGCCGGCGAGGGTTACTGGCGTTCGTAGGAGTGGCTTGGTGATCGGCGGTGTACCGGAGGTGGCGCGCACAGTGATGGTGGTGTGGTGGTGTAGGGTGAAGAGAAGTAAGAGAAGAAAGAAGTTTTGTGATTTTTGTTGTGAGATTTCAAAGCTCAATTTTACTGAGCAATTATAGAAAATATTTGGAGACAAAAAAGGAGGTGGATAGATGGTGAGTGGTTGCTGTAAACTTAGGGAGGCTAGGGGAGGGGACAAAGAGGAGATAGGGGCGGTGGGGTGTTGGTGTTGGTGTTGGCCGTGAGACACTTAGGGGGGGGTTTCCTCCTATTATTTTTATTTTGTTTTAATTTAGTTGTGTGATGTTATGACAAAACCTTAATACACTACTTCATTACTAGCTATAATTAGTTTAATTTGTTAACCTTTTTGTAGTAATTAAGTAAATTTTAATTTCTTTTAGTAACAAAAAAAATTATATCATGTTCATTTAGCTTATAAATATTATTAATCAAAATTTTAGCTTAATTAAACGAGTTTATAATTTCGGGATATTACATCCTCACCCCCTTAGAAAAAGTTTCGTCCTCAAAACTTCATAAACGTAATCAGGTGAACGTCAAGCATTTCATTCATAGTATATCAGAATCAAAAATTCACATAGCATTACATGGCACACATACATAATGTTGCATAATTGCAACAAGGTCATTCAAGCAAATAGATGAGGGTATTTTGATTTCATTTGATCCTCAACTTCCCATGTTGCTTCGGATGACGAGTGATTAGCCCATAAAATCTTAACCATAGGAATTACTTTGTTTCTAAGTTGCTTTTCTCTACGATCGAGAATCTCAATTGGTTTCTCTTCATATGTCAAATCATTTCTTAGCTGTAGGGGTTCGTGTCTGATAACATGTCTAGGATCAGGTATATATTTCCTTAACATCGACACATGGAAAACATTGTGCACCTTATCCAGGTCTGTCGGTAGTGCTAATCGATAAGCAACTTCGTTAACTCGTTCGAGAATCTCATATGGACCAATAAACCTTGGACTTAGCTTGCCTGTTTGGCCAAATCTCATAACACCTTTAGTAGGTGAAACTTTCAAGAAGACGTGATCCCCTACCATGAATTCTAGTGGTCTTCTTCTATGATTAGCAAAATTCTTTTGTCTGTCTTGCGCAACTTTGATCCTAGCTTGAATCAAGCGTACTTTTTCTGTTGTCTCTTGTATTAATTCAGGTCCAATCATTCGAGCTTCATCAATATCACTCCAACATAGAGGTGTTCTACACCTTCTACCGTAGAGTGCTTCATATGGTGCCATTTTGATACTAGCCTGATAACTATTGTTGTAAGAAAATTCAACTAAGGGTAAATATTTCTCCCAACTTCCTTGAAAATCCAATATACATGCTCTTAACATATCTTCAAGGGTTTGAATTGTTCGTTATGTTTGACCATCACTTGCTGGATGAAAGCAGTGCTAAAATCCAGCCTCGTGCCAAGAGCCTTTTGCAACTCTTTCCAAAACTTTGCTTGGAATCTCGAGTCGCGATCTGATACTATTGAACTTGGCACTCCATGTAATCTGATAATTGTGCTTACATACAACTCTGCAAGTTTGTCCAAACTCCAATTATTTCTGATGGCCTGGAAATGTGCAGACTTAGTCAATCTATCAACAATAACTCAAATAAAATTCATGCCTCGAGATGATGGTGGTAATCCCATAATGAAATCCATCGAAATCGAGTCCCATTTCCATGTTGGCACATCTAATGGTTTTAGTAATCCAGCAGGCCTTTGATGTTCAATCTTTATCCTTTGACAAGTCAAACATCTTGCTACAAATTCTGCAACTTCTTGCTTCATATTACTCCACAAAAATGTTTCTTTTAAATCCTTGTACAACTTATTTCCACCAGGATGAACAGAGAAAACACTGTTGTGAGCTTCTTCTAGAATTTTCTTCTTTAATGCTTCATTATTAGGGATACAGATTCTCCCTTGAAATCTTAATGTGCCATCATCTTGAATTACAAATCCTGGTGATTTTCCCTTTTTCACATCATCCTTTATCTTTTCCAACTCTAAGTCTCCAGTTTGTGCAACCTTTATTTCTTCTAACCATGTCGGTCTCAACTCCATTGCATTCAAACATGCATTTCCTGCACGTTGAATAATTTCCACTTCCCTCTTACTTAGATCATCATTGATTGCTTCGGGTAGAGTTAAGGTTGTGTTTAGGTAGGATTTCCGGCTTAAAGCATCAGCAGCAACATTGGCTTTGCCAGGGTGGTATTGGATGTTGAGATCATAATCTTTCAAGAGTTACAGCCATCTTCGTTGTCTCAAGTTCAACTCCTTTTGTGTGAATATGTATTTGAGACTTTTGTAATCAATAAAGATCTTACACGGAACACCATAAAGATAATGTCTCCATATCTTGAGAGCAAACACAACTGTAGCTAATTCAAGATCATGAGTTGGGTAATTATGCTCATGGGGTTTGAGTTGTCGGGAAGCATAAGCTATGACTTTCTCATTTTGCATCAAAACATATCCCAATCCATGTTTAGATGCATCACTGTACACAACAAATCCATCTTTATCAGAAAGGAGTGTAAGAATAGGGGCAGATGTAAGAGGCTTCTTTAACTCCTTAAAAGATAATTCACATTCATCATTCCATTCAAACATGACAGACTTCTTCACCATTCGGGTTATAGGTAGAGCTATCTTTGAGAAATCTTGAACAAATCTCCGGTAGTAACCAGCTAAACCCATAAAACTCTGAACTTCTGTAACATTGGTGGGTCTAGGCCACTCCATTATAGCTTTTATCTTTTATGGATCAATAGATACTCCATTTCCTGAAATAACGTGCCCTAGGAAGGCAACTTCTTTTAATCAGAATTCACATTTTTTTAACTTTGCATATAACTTCTTTACTTTTAAAGGTCTAGCACCATTCTCAAGTGTTCTTCATGTTCACTTGAATTTCTTGAATATATCAAGATGTCATCAATAAACACAACTACGAACTTGTCAAGGTATGGTTTGAAAACTCGGTTCATCAAATCCATGAAAATTGCAGGGGCATTAGTTAACCCAAATGGCATCACTGTAAATTCATAATGACCATACCGAGTCCTGAAAGCGGTTTTTTATATATCTTCAGGTTTGATTCGAAGTTGATGGTATCCAGATCTCAAATCAATTTTAGAGAAAATACTTGCACCTCGGAGTTGATAAAAAAGGTCATCAATACGGGGCAATAGGTATTTATTTTTTATGGTGATCTTGTTCAATTCCCGATAATCAATGCATAATCTCAAACTTTCGTCTTTCTTTTTCACAAATAACACTGGTGCACCCCATGGTGACACACTTGGTCTGATATACCCTTTCTCGAGTAATTCATCCAGTTGTTTCTTTAATTCTTGCAACTCAGCTGGTGTCATTCTGTATGGTGCTTTAGATATGGGATCGGATCCTGGAATAAGGTCAATGCTAAAGTCTATCTCCGTTTGCGGAGGCATGCCAGGCATGTCTTCCGGGAATACATCGGGATATTCACATACTATAGGGATGTCACTCAGAGAAGGTTCAGGTGTGCTTAGGTCTTGTACATTACAAAGGTATCCATGACAACCTTTCCCAAGTAGCTTGAAGGCTTTTGAGGTTGAGATAGTTTTGGGTTTAACCTTTCTTCTTTGATAAGAAACCTTACACCCATCTGGTGTTCTAAGGGTTATCTCATGTTTGGGGCAATTTGTGTCCGCTTTGTATTTGGACAACCAATCCATTCCCAAAATCACATCAAAGTCAGTCAATTCAAACTGAACTAAGTTCACCAGAAATTCATAGGCTCGTATAAGGATAAAGCAGTTTCTATATAGGACATTACATGACATGTATTGACCATTTAGTAGGGCAACATTCAAGTTAAAGAATTTAGGGCATGGTTCTACTTTCAAACTTTTAGCAAATGAGGTAATAACAAATGAACGAGAAGCTCCGGAATCAAAAAGAACATGTGCAGGTTTTGAGTTGACAGGAAAAGTACCAGTAATAACGGTGTCATCAGCCTCAGCTTCTTCTTTCTGCATCATGAACAATCGTCCTGCTTGTGGAGGTCCACGGGGAGGGTTTCTGTTGGTGTTGGCATTTCTTGCATTGTTGTTGTACCCCGAGTTCTGACCACTTCTTTGATCCCTAGAAGTGCCATACTTGTTTAGATTTCACTAGAGGAAAAAAGACCAAGGGCTGCGGTGCAAGGGCTGCGGTTATCTAAAAAACGCAGCCCTTAATTACAAAGGGCTGCGGTTAGTCTAAAAACCGCAGCTCTTTATTTCAAAGGGCTGCGGTTTTTGAAAGACCGCAGCCCTTCATTACAAAGGGCTGCGGTTTTAAAAGAACGCAGCCCTTAAGGTTATATTTTTCGTTTTCAATTTCCCCATAAAAGTTCCCTCGCTTTGGCAATTCCCGCACTCACCCACCATACCCTAGCTGAATCCCCGCCTCTCTCTCTCTTACTCCCCTGCCTCCTCTCTCACACTCGCGCCCCTGCATCTCTCTCCGACGTCGACTGCGGTCTGGGTTTGCTCGCCGCTTCGTCGCTGCTGTTCTCCTCCTTCCCTCAGTCTTCTCTCCTCAGCGCCTCCTTCCCTCAGTCTTCTCCTTTTTTTCATTTTCGTCGCGCAACCACCGTGCTGCAGTGATTGTAGGGCGGCTTGAAAGCAGCTTCTCACGAATATCCTCTCTGGCGCCGTTCACGAATGTCCTCCAACTCAGGTATTTCTCTCGTTCTCCCTTATTCTTCTTTAATTTTTCTGATTTTTTAGGGATTTCCCTTATCTGTTCTTGTTTTATAATTTTCTTTCTTTCATCTTTAATTTTTTCATCAAAAGCTTAATTTATTTCATCTTTGATTGTTTTTCATCAGACATGGTGAATCCTCCACTGCAAACTTGTTCTGGATACAGTTTTGGATCTGCATATAGTTCATTCGAATAAGATTTATATGTCTTGGTATATTATCTTTGTTTTTCAATTATTTTTACTGGAGAAACTTGAAATTCATTTCAATTTACTGACTTTATATGATGATTGTGCTTTAATGCAGCTCTCTACTTTGCATATGAATTCCTCTTTGCTCTCCAGCATTCTCAAATATTTATGTCTTGTTCTCGTATTTTTGGATAAGTATAATCATTTAAGGGAGTAGTAAAGATGGATAAAAATGGCTCTGTCTTGTAATTTGGATCCTAAAGATGCATAATCTTGTTAAAGCAAACAAGTATTGACCATATCTTGCAATGGGAAGGATATGAGGTTTTCTTTCAACAAATTCTTAGCATCAGCAGACCTTTCTTTTTTTTCTCTCGCCTCTCTAATTTTCCTTTTCTTTTACGATTCCATATGCATATATAAGGATTAAGGTGTTGAAAAATTCAAATCTCTAGATAACGTTGCTTTCAGTTGTTAATTTTGGCATCTATTATCAATTGTTTGGTTACCCATTTGTTTGACTTTAATATATCTTGTGATTATAGCTCACTGTCAAGTTGTTGTTCTTGGGTTGTATTTCTTACTTTTATTATAAATATGCATGATTAGTTATTGTTTCATGTGTGGTTTTAGTAAGTGGAAATCAGGTGTAGTTTGTCAAGGGTGTGAATGTTAGATTTTAGGTTTTGTGGATCAATTTCTTTGTTCATCATTGCCTTTATGCTCTTTGGTGTGAACGTTCTTGGTTTAACAATTGTATTTAGATCCGTGTATATAATGGATCTTAAATACTTTGTGTTATGGTTCGTCATCTCGTGTCCCGTAGTTGATGCAATGACCCATGCCTTTGCCATCTTATCATTTACGTTGTTAAAGCAGTCATATGTGCTTTTATTCATGGCAATATGAACTGTTTCATTTAGCCAAAGAAAGAGAAGCAAAGAATTATTCTTGAAGGATAATATTGATACTTTGCCCTGCATTTCCAGGGCATAGTAGGGGGCTTATGCACCGTGGTTCCAGATGCAAAAAGATGATACTGGGATCTGCCACCTTTCTTTTGGTGTGACTTCCAGTATCTGCATCAAATTCCTTGCTCTAGAAGCTTATGATGCTATTGATATATCTGTTACGCATGGCTGGCTGCTGCATTCTTCCATATGGGCCCAAGTTAGAGCCCTGAATGCTTGTCTGTTGAAGGATGTAAAGCTAGAACCTTGTGTCGCATTCCCGCAACAAGGTATCCAATATGATTCTTAATGCAGTCCAACAGGATCTAACTCAAAGTTAGAGGTAGGTATCCGTTATTTATCCTCCATCGAAAGAGCAAATAGATTCACAAATTTAACTTTTTTGTTGTATCATTTGGCAGGATCTTCAACAAGAAGTGAATAACTTGCAACACTAGCTTCGGATGGTCAGGGGATCAACTAAGGTCTTAAACTTTGTTTACGGGACACAATTTCTTAGTGAATTTAAATTCTTGATTAAGTGATAAAGCTAATGGTACTCTAGTAATTTGCAAATTAAAAAGGATTTGAGTAACAGAATATTGCATTGTATATGACTATTATGAATATAAGAAATAGGGGTAGTGTGCAGGATTAATTTGAATTTGAACAACTATTCTCCTTTTAATAAGGCTCTAACTTACTACTGATTTATCCAGGATTTATGAAATGATACTTCCATAATTCTAACTTGTTTATTGATAACAATGTTGATCAGGATTTATGAGCCTGATCCAATGGCCTTCACATCGGTGGGAGAACTTGAATTGACAAGTGATATTGAATATGTTCTTTCGGTTGAACAAAACATTATTGATTGAATATTGGGGTTGTTTTCGATGCGGGCGTTGCGGGGGTTAACTTCATTAGAGTAAGGCGTTTTATATTGATTTGTATTAATCTCCGGAGTATGAAAAAAGGTATGTGTTATTCTTTCTCATTTTTTGTGCTTGCCTTTGATCGAGTTATGTTTTAGAAATTAGAACCCTTTTATCCGAAGTTGATTGTTCGAGGATGAACCTTATTTTTTCCCCTTTCCCCCCTTAGTTGAAGATGATTGTTCGAGGAATTAGTATGGGCATTGTTGCCCCCTTTGGGATCATGCTGGTTTTGTTTAATTGTTTTTTGCCATCATTGCTTACTTCATGTATAAAGTTGGTGAATTTAGTTAGTTATTGATATTTGTGGGATTTCTTGGCTTAATATCTGAACTTACTGAACTTATTTGAACTTATTGAAACTTATATAAGGTGTTATAAGTTAGAACTTATCTAAGCTTAACTAAACTAATTATATAAACTTATTAAACGTGAAATTATTTTTCTAATGCGAAGAGAGAACTCATAGTTAATACAACTTAAAAGTAAAAAAAAAAAAAAAAAAAAGTAAAAGCATATTTATTTTTCAAGGCTAGCTTTTCAAGAGTATTTTGCGAGAATCAAACTTACCAAATTGATGATTGAAGCTAAGGTTCCAGTTATTTTTCAAGGCTAGATTCTCATGATTTAACCTTCTAAAGTTTGATATTTGATCATTTCCATTTTGTGAATGCAAAGAATTGATGAAAGATGATTGAACATTCCACATATTAGCCAATTCATGTTAATATTAACCAATAGCTATAGTGATTGAATGGAATAAGGTTAAAAGTCCCCAGCCCCCCCCTTTGCTGCACTCCCCCCCTTGCACACCCCTAGCCGCCCCCTGCTGCACACCCCCATCCCCCCCCACTCGCCGCACTCTCCACTCTCCCCCTGCTGAGATATGTCCTCGAGGACAGGGAGGGTATAAATATCCTAAGCAACAAATCTAGAGAATGAAGATGCTAGAAGTCTATGACCTAAGAATACTTGATACGTCATTTACCTTTTTTGATGATCTTGATGATGTAAACCAATGAGATGGTCTCGTTGGCTGGAGCTTTTTACTCTCTGCATCATGGACAAGAAAAGTTAGCCAAAAATGTATAAGAGAAACATTTTATATTGTTTTAAGGAAATAATCTAAGAAATCTACCATTACGTGAATCCGATTTAAGTTTGCTCTTCTTTTTCTGGTAAAAAAAAAGGGTTACCTAGAACTTACGGACACAATTGGGACAAGCACAAAAGGCACACTCTTTATGATGGTAAAATATTACTTACAGTGATTTTTTCATTAAGACCCTGCATGGAAGGATGCTTTAATTATATATATAGTTATTTGGTTCTGCATTGGCTCATCTCGTGGTAAGAACCTATTAATGAGCTGAAACAAAACTTAAACTCATAAGTTAGAGGAAACCTAAAAAGAGGACAACTGAAAGTGGTAAGTTGCTGAAAATAATAATGTAGCTATGTTTGGTAACTCATTTTAACTACGTTAAATGATAAGTAGCTGAAACATTTAAATTATCGAAATCATTGGTACTGATTGACATATACCTTAAATAATTTGAAGGAGCTTCAAATCATCTAAATTGAAATGCTACTTTGAGTAGCTTTTCCAAAAAAAAAGGAGCTGAATTTGTTGTTTTTACTACCAGTAAGTTAAATCATGGAGATAGTTTTACATTCCATAAAACCAAGAAGCTAACTACTATGTTGTACTTATCTTATAGGGATGTCTACCACTTGAATTGATTTGTACAATAGACTCGTGATTTATTATACATGGTCTTCATGTGATTTTGATTCATTACATGTTTTCCTACTTTGGTTTGATATAAAAATATTTCAGTGATCTGATCTGATAGTTAAGTTTGGTCTGATCTAGTCTTACCTCATATGAAGTCAGCACAATTTTGAAATAAGGTGAACTAATTAGCATGGAAACTAGCAAATGGTCATTAGTTACCAAATTATAGATTTTAATTAGTAACCAGTCTGCACATTTTTAATTATTTGAATCCTAACAACTAACAAGATACGTTGATCCGAATTCTGAAAAATGAGTGAGAGGATGACTCCTAATGTATTAGAACGACACTTTGTGTTGTTTACTTGTTTTCCTGTGCACCACTTCCTGGTCCCTACAACTAAATGCACCACTAGGCAGCCACAAATTTGGATCAATTATGGACATGGACATCTACAACCTTATGCCTTACTATCCCCCTGCCGCCCCCCCACCCCAAGACACCCCCTGCCGCCCCCGCTACACCCCCAACCCAGCCCTCCATCCCCCCCGAAAGTTGTTCTTGTGGAGTGGGTCAGCCTCTTCATTGCAAGATCGGCATAGATATAGTTTCACCTTCAAATTAAAGCGATTTTGGTTTTATTTGCCAGGTTCTATCATCTTCAGAAAAGTTGCTTTTGAGGGATCCGGATGCTGATCTTGGTGGCGTTGTTGTAATGTCTTCGTGGCTGTTCTTTGGTTGCTTTATTTTCTGATGGTTGTGATCCTGACTCATATATTGCAATTCGAACAATAGAGGGCATCCTCGAACTAATGTAATTCAGTTATTATTTTCTCTATATTTGTGTAAAAAACATTATTTGTAATGAAAAACATACTTTTATATATATATATATAACTGTTTGGGAACATTTAGGACAAAAAAATGCAAAAAAAAAAAAAAAAAAAAAAATTTTTTTTTTTTTTGGGTCACAAGGGCTGCGGTTCGGGCAAAAACCGCAGCCCTTGGTGAGTTAAGGGCTGCGGTTAAAGGCCAAAACCGCAGCCCTTAACCCACCAAGGGCTGCGGTTTTGGCCCTTAACCGCAGCCCTTAACCCACCAAGGGCTGCGGTTTTTGCCTGGACCGCAGCCCTTAACGCGCTAAGGGCTGCGGTTAAAAACCGCAGCCCTTCCTAAATGCCAAGGGCTGCTAGTCCAATGGCTGCGGTCAAAAAACGCAGCCCTTGGGCCCTTTTTGACCGCAGCCCTTGGGCTTTTTTCCTCTAGTGTTTTGATTTTGATGTTCTGGCATGGGGCAGTCCCTAATCAGGTGATCTTGTTTACCACAACGGTAACACTTATATGTCCCCTTGTGACAATCCTTTTCCAGGTGCCCTCTCTTACCACATTTGTTGCATAGAGGAACCTGTTGTTGACCACTGTTGTTCCCCATGTACCCAATGTTCTGCTTCTTGAAGGCATTGTTTGTTGAAGTTTCTTGAACTTTCCCTTTTCTTTTTCCACTCTCATAAACGTCCTTTCTCAGTTTCACATTTCTTTCAACATTTATAGCCCGATCATATAACTCTTGGTAAGACTTACTCATATGTGCAGCAAGCCTTTCATGGAGATCCAGACTCAGACCTCCTTCAAAGCGATTCATTCTTTGACGGTCTGTTGTCACAAGATCAGAAGCAAATCGAGCTAACGCGTTAAATTTCACAGCATATTCCAGTACAGTCATTGTAACACCCCGTAATTTTCACCCTTTATTTTTGGTGTTAGTTTATTTTAAAATGATATTCTTTTCGTAAAAAAATAAATAATTTATTATTTTCTCTAGATCAATGATTTTTATTCTTTATAATTTGGGAGCCGAATTATTATTTTATTATATGGTGTGTTAATGTGTGCATTATATTTATATTTATAATATAATTTATTAGAATTATTTTCATTATTAAGTATTTTTAAAGTTTAGGCGCGATTTAGGAATTTATCGATTTATCGCGTAGCGGGCTTTTGAAGCATGGACCCTTGTTGATTTGGGCCGAAATTTTTGTTGGTGTGTTGGGCTTGACAGCCGGCCAAGGAGATGGAGAAGGAGAGCTCCTCTTCTTTCTTTTCTTTTTATTTTTCCTTGTGACTCTTTGTAGCTTTGTAACTCCTATAACCCCCTAATCATTCTCCTTCATTAAAACCCTTTATTTCAACCATTAAACATCCATAAAATTCTGATTTTTTACTCAAAGAAGTTCAGCATCATTTGCATTAAACCCTCACCGTTTTTCAAGAAAAGGAAGAGAGAAAAGGAAGAGGAAAAGAATAGAAAGGTTCAACCCGGTTTTTTCTGTCGCACCTTCACGAAAATAACCGTAGCCGGAGATCTAACCGTTGGATCGTCTTCAAATTTGGACACAACGTTTATAACGTCTTGTTCTACATTCTAACCGCAGCGATTTAGAATCTGAGCTTTTGATAATCGGTAATCATGGTCGTAACAGAGCAGTGCGAAACAAGAGTTTTCAACGTTCAAGAAGAAATGCCTAGTGACTTGTTGCTACAATTCTCGTTCGTTATGCCTTGGGGTTAGAAGAGGATTTGGATTGCATGCTTAACTCGTGATTGTCTCTTTAGACTCAGCTCTCCTCCCGACAATCCAGGTAACTAGTTGTTATCTTAGAACCATAGTGATTAGGGTATTATTCGGTATTAGATTACTACGCTAGGAATTATTTAAAATACTTTTTGAATGAAATTTTTGATGAAATTTGACATGAATATACTTGATACATGCTATGTTAATATTGTGTAGAGAAAAATAATTTTCGCATGATTTTTAGGATTTATTTGATTTAATTGGTGTTTTGTGCGTTTTTGGCTAAATTGCATAATAATTATGGAACGACTGATAAAATTGATGAAATTATTTTTCTTAGATCATGTTACATGCGTAGTATGTAATCCATGCCTTAGCATAATTTTTTTCTACTGTTTACTATTTTATTTAATTGATATATCTGTTTCTGTAATTTCGGTTCTGTCAGTATATTAATCATGAAAATTAATTGTAGAGGTAGAAAAATTAATTTCTTTGAATATTATGTATTTCCGTGAGTTTTTACATGTTATGTAAATTTTTGGTAATTTTTGGGCGCATTTTTATATTTTTAATTATTATAATGGCTTATTTGAGGAATCTGTATATTAACTGTTAAAAATACTTTTGGAGTCCGAAAATGATAAATAAAAATTTTACCATGTCAGTAGAGCCATTAGGGTCGTATGATAATTTTTGTGTGATTTTACTGCTCGAACTTACTAGTTTAATAATTATTATGGTGTTTTTGTTATGAAATTGAGGATACACTTTTAAATTATTTGAGGGCTTGTAAATCAGAAATAATTCATAATTTATTATATTCTGGGTTGCTGATTTTCAGTAGTATACAGTATGTATCATTGGGTAACCACATGTTTATGTTTGATTTTATGAAAGAAAATGATTAATTGTTGCTACTCTTTTAATGAATATGATTTAGAGTTAATGGGTGATGTATTTTTGATTAAATTGTGGTTGCTGTAAAAACCAGTATACTATCATTGATGATGTTTGGAGATGTTCAAGTGTTATTATGAGAGATATTTGTTGAAAATTTATAAGTGATTTATTTTGAGGAATGATGAAGAACTGTGGGTATAAGGCCGGGTGGCATCCCTTTTTGATGAATATTTTGATGAATGATACTTGGATTGTATGCATGATTGTATTTTGAGATAAGAATATCCGGTGGGATAGATGTAGTCCCCGGTGAAGAACATGCCAACCACCTGGTTTGCTAACTAGGGGTACACCTGGGTTAATTGTTGTCGTCCGAGAGTCAGGGAGTTCTGCGTGTTCTACCCTGCATCAGGAGTTTGGCCATTCTTAGACACCGGCAGTGGGGAACGTAAGCCCATAGACTGACCTGGAGATTGCGATCTGACAAACCTTAGGAAGTGATTTGCGAATCACTGGCGTTCGGTTTCTGACTCAATAACTTGTTGAATTCTTGATTTATTATTATTTATATACATTAGAATTATGTCATTCACTCTATCATTTTACTTATTTTTGATGATCACTTGTTTCATCTATAGCTTTATGATTTCTATGTGCATGCTATTGATGTAATGATTGCATGTTATTCCTTTCTTAATAATCTTCTTCTGAATCGTGCTTTGATTGCTATTGTTCTGGGAGAACTGCTAATTACTCCCCCACTGATTGTGGATATTTGTTGTATATTTTGCAGGTTTTGTTGATGGGGATTTTCTTTGATTTTGGGCTCGGGTTGAGATGCGAGAAATAATCTATTAGGGGTTTTAGTTCTAGACTTCTCTTTAGTTTGAGATAGTCGTCTCATTTCGATTTTTATCTAAGTAATTAATTTACTTATAGTATTTACTTATGTTTGTTTTTTTATCACTTAGTTATTTAAACACTATTCTTGTAGTAGTGACATTCCCAGAAGACAATGTTTCCGCTATCGTCCTATTAATACTATTATTATTTCTTTCTTTTCCGCTTTGAAATTCTGGGGTGTTACAGTCATATTCTTTTGTCTCAGATGGATAAACTCAGATTCCATCTGGAGTTGTAGAGATTGAGGGTAGAATTGGTTCCTCATAGCCTCCTTCAGGCCCTCCCATCCAAACCCAGATTGATTTTGCATCTCCTTGGCAGTCTTCCACCAAAGATCAGCTTGCCCTTTTAGGTAGAACACCGCAAAGTTCACTTTCCACTTGTCCGGGCACTGGGTGGCATCAAAGAGTTTTTCCATGCTATTTGTCCATTCTTCAAATTCTGTAGGATCAGGCTTTCCGTCATAGCTTGGCGGCCTATGAGCAGAGAACCTCTTAAACATGTTTGAGCACTCTTCTGGCTCTGTTTTAGCCCTTGGCCGGTTTCCTTGCATAAATTCCATCATCATTCTCATAAAATCCATCTGATCTCCGTTTCCATTTCCATTTGCATTTCCAGGTGTATTTACGAAGACAGGATCACTTCGTAGCGCATCAACCCTTGCCCTCATTTCTTCAAGTGTAACATTTGACTCGTTGGTTCCATTTCCTCCATTCGTAGGCTCACTTTCACTTTGCCATGTTCTTGCATCATCAAACATCTCATGGTTCATATGTCATATTCATAAACAACATATTCATAACATAAAAATGGTAAAATATTCCTTCCCCGATCCTATCACTCAGACTCGTTCATATTCAAGACAACTTAATTAGGACTTAATCATATTTTAGTATTACCATAAAGTTAACATCTTAATTCATGATCATTTCTATGCTTAAACTATTAACTAGACCTTTGAATCTGTTTTAAGCAATTAGTTCATGTTATTAGCTAATAATGAAAGTAAAGCCGTTAAGGTTAAACTTAAGGTACCGAAACCTTAGCTCTGGTACCAACCTGTAACGCCCCGACCTCTAATCATCATTATTAGGTAAATTAAAGAGTCATTAGCAGCGGAACCTAGATGGTAGGTGCGTTACTGTCGTACTTCCCGATTAGAAAGCACAAGGCAAACATAATTTCATAAATTTAATCATATTATAACTTAAAAGCATCATAATTATCCATTAATAAAAACTTAAGTTGAAACTTAGCAACTGACATAGTCTGACATAAACTGAAACTTAAACCATAGTCATAAGTGTTTTAAGAAAGCTTAAACTAAACAACTCCTCACAGCTACGCCATCCCGTTATCATCATCAGTACCTAAAACAGAAAACAAAACGTCATGAGTCGAGGCTCAGTAACATACTACTCTAACATCGTAAAACATTTCAATTCATTTTATTAGCAAACAGGGAGGAGAGAAATAGTAAAACCATTTCATAAACATATAAGATCATTTCATAAACATATCATAAGCTTCATCATTATCTTTTCATCTTACTTAATCATATTGGTAACTTGGCGAGTATGGCAGAAGGTAAGCCACGGAGAACCTTAGTTCGCCAACAGAAGGGGCATAATCGACTGCAAGTGCCACGGGAGACTATTATCCCCCAACAGAAGGTGACATCACGGAATACGGGTGCCACGGGAGATTATTATCCCCCAACAGAAGGTGGCATCGCCGTATGCGGGTGTCACGGGAGACTATGTCCCCCAACAGAAGGTGACAAGGACCGCCGGCAATGAAACGTGCACGACCAAAAGAACATAATACTACATGCCAAGAACCATCTTTCACTTTTATTTATCATGTTTCATGACTTTTAAGTATCTTTCAAAAATCAGAGATCTGAATTTCATAACAGAGTCATAACTTAACGTTGTCATAATTCTTTCAAGTAGAAAGACATACTTTTCATATCATCATGATTTCATAATAACATTTCATATGCCACAATCCATGGAAACATCATCAGAATTCATATCATAAAACATATTCATAAGGGGAATGCGGGTGTTAACAGTAGACGTTACCTGGTATCGTAATTAAGTTTTCTTGAGAGCTAGGGGAGGCTTGTAATATTCCTTCCTTTAATCTAATAAAGAATTAAATAACGGAATTTGTTATTAACTAAGTGGCGTTTTAGGAAATGCTTAGACTTCATATTGGTTCTTATTCTCCTTTAATGAGGTTCTAATAAATAGGCTAAACTTATATTCTTCCTTTAGGCCACCATAGTACTTGTAATAATAATAGTTTTAACTTATATTTTACATCTTTTAAATATAAAAGTTACATGAGGTGATAATAATAAATAAAAAAATAAAAAAATCTTCATTTATAACTCATGGTTAAAGAGTTGTAAATATAACTTCAATAGTCTAGATATTTCATTTAAGAAAACATGAGTTCACAATAATATTTTATTGACTTAATTACTAAAAATATTATAATTCTAACCCCAAATGTGTTTTACAAATTAAAACTAATGATAAGAGCTTATCAAGTTACTCATCCATGTTCGACTATCAATTTCGGCATGATCATTACTAAACTAGGTTGATTATTAACATAAATCTAATTATCTACAATATTAACATTAACATTAACATCCTACATTAGTTAGTCAATGAACTTATGAACTAAACATTATAGAACTTAAGTGTTCTTAATATTCAATTACAAAAAAAAAAAAATTCAGATTATAATAACTAGTAGCTAATTAGTTTAACATGACACTCTTAAATTAATCCTTAAATTTATATTAGCCCAAACTAGTTAAAGGTTTAAGTTAAACTAAGTGATTTAATTAAATCCAACAAATCAGTCCATTTAAACCCAATATAACAAAGCAACCAAATTAAACTAAGTACCTTAACTAAGCAAATCAGATTTTAAGCCCCCAATTAGTTAACTAAAAAATTCAGTTTTGTAAGCCCGACCAAATTCATGCAACAATTAAACTAAATTAGTTTAGTTAATGAAGTTAATGAAATCAATAAATCAGTTTTAGGCCCAAGCTATAATTAAATAACCAATTAGCATTAACTAACCTTTAAAGAAATCTAATTTAAGCCCAATAACATGATTAATCCATAAATCAAATTAACATGGTTTAACTTAACAAATCTGATTTGGGTCCAAAATTAAACTAACTTGACCATAAAAAGAAACTTGGGCCTAACTTTCTAATCTCAAAATTCAGACTGAGGAGGGAAACTAAGAGGTTGATTTACCTCTGCTACTTAGAGCAGGGACGACACAAGGGAGGGAGACGGAGCTCCGACAGCGGCGACGTAGAACCGGCGATGACAGGCAGCAACGCAGGCGGTGGACTAGCTCCAGTCTCCGGCGAGAAGCGGTGAAGCACAGCAACGAGCAGCAACAGGGCCAAGCAGACGAAACAGAGGAGAGTGCGAAGGAGAGAGAGGAGTGTTGGTGGCACTACGGTGCTGCGCGACCGTGGTGGATGACCGACGAGGGTTACTGGCGTTCGTAGGAGTGGCGTGGTGATCGGCGGTGCACTAGAGGTGGTGCGTACAGTGGTGGTGGTGTAATGGTGCCGGGTGAAGAGAAGTAAGAGAAGAAATAAGTTTTGTGATTTTTGTTGTCAGATTTCAAAGCTCAATTTTACTGAGCATTTATAGAAAAATATTTGGAGACAAAAATGGAGGTGGATAGATGGTGAGTGGTGGCTGTACGCTTAGGGAGGCTAGGGGAGGAGACAAAGAAGAGATAGGGGCGGTGGGGTGTTGGTGTTGACCGTGAGACACTTAGGGAGGGTTTCCTCCTATTATTTTTATTTTGTTTTAATTTAGTTGTGTGATGTTATGACAAATTCTTAATACACTACTTCATTACTAGCTATAATTAGTCTAATTTG